>CAJNDV010037174.1:44465-89209 GCA_905221635.1 Symbiodinium sp. CCMP2456 | reverse complement strand
GCACACACACGCACACACCCACACCCACACCCACACCCACACCCACACCCACACCCACACCCACACCCACACCCACACCCACACCCACACCCACACCCACACCCACACCCACACCCACACCCACACGCACACGCACACGCACACGCACACGCACACGCACACGCACACGCACACGCACACGCACACGCACACGCACACCCACACACACACCCACAGTCACACACACACACGCACACACGCACACACGCACGCACGCACACACGCACACGCACGCACATACAGAGACAGACAGACTCACTCGCACTCACTCACACTCACTCTCCCGCTCTCTCCCTCTGTCTCTCTCTCTCTCTCTCTCTCTTCCTTTCTCTTTCTCTTTGTCTTTTCATATTTATTTGCATACACACACAGACACTTACTAATGTGCTTGCGAACACAAGTAAACAAAGATCGGTCAACCAGCAGGCTTCGCCCATATCCATCCTTCAATTGCTTCCTTAGATACTGATACCTTGAGGCACCAGAAGCACAACCATGGCAGCATAAACAGTTCAGAACAGAAGACGAATAAACAGCTGCGAAAGCGCATGCTTTGACAGCCAAGTTTCAGCCGCCACCCGTGGACGGAACGGCCTCCTCCTTTGCTTGCCGAGCGCGGGGTGACGAGCCGTTCGACGAACTTTGGAAGTACCTGTTATACAGTGTCTTCCACTGTTGCAGTGAGCAGAGTTTAGTTCCGAGGGCAGCATGTGAAACAGTTGTCTCAGGGGCAATAGGATGCAAGCCGTGCAACTAAGGTTGTCTCCTTACTTCTACACAGGACCAAGCCGATACTGGTCAAGCGTAGGCGCAGCTTGCCTCGACGAGTCCACGCTCGGCCTTTGTTGTTTTCGGGTGCAGGTATCTTGAGCAGCCTTCTTTGCCAAAGTATCTTTTGGTCTACATTAACTGGTCAATTTTGCTCTGTCTCTTCTCTTCCGGGGATGTTGCAGTCATCAGGATGTGTTGGAGTCGTGACAGTTGCTTGCTTCCCATCTCGAAGGTCTGAGCACGAGATATGCATGGCTCCAGCTTCTAGAGGATCCATGTGCACCTGTCACGAGGTGTCTCATGTCACGTCTGCGTACTTCGGCTTATACATGCTGCGCACTGCAGTGCCAGCAAGTCTGTACTTTAGCGCCGAAATAATGACAGGTTAGTGGCAAATGCTCGGAGTGCCTCAGGAAGCCATGCTGACCCTCTTCATGGCCATCTCGGGTGGAATTGATTGGGACGATGCTCTTTCGCCTGCAAAGAGTGACAGGGGGTCGCAAGTGAAGGGCTGACAGGCGCAATCCAAGCCAGTGCTTGGACATGCCGTGGACAGCACCAACTCAAGGTTGTTCAGGTTGTTGGAACAGCCACGTTGTACATGGGCTGACTCATGTCGTAGCCAGGTCCTGAGTCCTAGTCCTAGTCGCATGCCTAGTCTTAGCATTCAAGACGAGCGCGTGGAGGCTGCGGAGGGCTGAGCCTTGTCGCGACGCATACTTTGTCTGTAACCACACGGAGCCTGCTGCTAACTCAAAGCTCGCCGCACACGGCACGAGTTCGTGGAATTGTGCACACCCAGGGCTTGACACCACTTCGGGACATTCCCCTTGCAATGGTGGCCATGGTTCTTTACATCGTCATAACAGCCCCTCGGATGCATCTGCAAGTCGAACTTGCGCTGGAGCTTGCAGTTGTGAGTTTCAAGAGCTGTCAGGGTTGATTCATGAACATGAATGTTCTTGGCCCCGAGTCCTCATTGGGCTCGGCACAGCGGCAGCTACAACGATCGTGTCATCAAAAGAGTGGCAGTAATGAGCAAATGGCATTTACGGTTATCGCAAAGGCTGCTACAGCGCAGCTTACCTCCAAGGGCAGTCTTAGGGCAGTCTCGCCCTGGCTGCATCGAAATCGAACAGCTGACGCCTCGGCCGTGCAAACAGCGGTTGGACGGGGCGAATTGTGATTTTGCAAGCACTCCTGTACAATCGAACGTAAAGGCTCAACCCCGGTCTGCCGAACTGTGAGAGTCGACGCTCAAGGCTTCGACTTATGGTTCAGCCAAGACTTAACCCAGGGCCATGAACCCCAGACAGAGCCCAACACACGGAAAGTGAATGGAACAGCGAGGGAAGGAGACAAGCAAAAGCCCGTGACTATCTTTCTTCATCTGTACATGTCGCAATCGAGCATTACACCAGGTGTTCACGGTCGTCAACGTCGTGACCGGTGTCTTTTGCAACACAGACTCCTGGCTTCACTAAGCTGCGCAATGCATGCATGCCGGATGCTGCAGGGTCATTAGTTACTAGTCTCGCCGAGTCTCGCCGCCGCCTGTTGCTTCGTGCGAGTGTGCGAGTCGAACACATGCGCACCACATCAAGGGAGTCTTCACTGATTACCTTGTGCAGTACTACAGGAGTTGCAAACCAGCACTCCCACAAGGTTCGCAAGAAGCTGGAGCAATTGAAGTGCCATCCTGGTGGCTGAGGCAATCGAAAGTGCCGCAGCAGACAAAGACATCGCTGTGATGAAGCAGATGCGTAAACAAGCAGCGCAGGCATCTCTGTGCGGACTTTTGGTTGTGACGAGCAATTCACGCTGCATTTGCTGATGAAGTGTACTGCGAGTCTGAGTGCTGCCTCTCGCGGGCTTGACAGTCCTGGCAGAGAGCTCTCCTGGTCATGTCATTGCCCGTCAGGTCCAAGTTCTCAGGCACGTGTTCCAGGAAATAAACAGCCACCGCACGGATACCATCAGCATGCAGGATCTTCAGGCAGGGCACGGAGCCGAAACTGCCGGACTCCCCAACTAAGTGCCTGTCGTGCGACCGTTCCTTTGCAGGACGCAATGGGTGCCGACAAGTCGCTGAGCTGCAAAAGTCAGGACAACATCGGAAAGGCTTAAAGAGAGTGCTTCAGGCAAGGTATGAGAGGCATGTCGAAGCTTCGGATGCCCGGATGACATTGGTCACAGTGAATTGCAGCAGACACATCAAGACGGCCATCAGAACTGCCGTTGCTCAGGCTTTCCAGTTTCTTCGAATCCATGGGCATCTCTACAGGCGGGCGGCTACACCGTGTCAGTGTGCCGTCCTTTTCGACCACTACTGGGCATCTCTACAGGTGACGTCTGGACGCTCTTCAAGGCTCAACCGACGTCAAGGGGCCACGACACTTCCGTCCTGTGCAAACTTTTTGCTTGTCCGTTGCGGCTCCAACGGTACGCTGTTGCAGGTGATCGATACAGATGGAAGTGGCGCAATCGACATGGAGGAGTTCGTGACTGGTTGCATGAGGCTGACTTGTCATAGTGTAGGTTCGGTGTGGTGCTGCACAGGGCTGCCGAGCTTTGGCAAGATAGCTCAAGGAGCGCAATGAGCAAGTCTTGTCAAATTCTTTGCGAACACAGCTTTTAAGTCCGAGCATGGAGGGCAGGTTGGGGGTTGCTGCCAGCCGCGTCGCTGGTGAGCATGTCATACATGCGCTACTTGTCAAAGCATGAGACTACGAGGTGCAACTGCAGACCCCATTGTTTGCGGACTTGCTCGTTTTATTTCGGTAGAAATTTGCCTTTTGGCTTCGTCGTTGACTTTGCTTTCTGCTTTTCGGCGTATGCCACTTGTGATGATTTCGGTTGCGGTAGCTTTCGGTTGTTGCTTGCGTTTCGATGTTTTCCTTGCTTCCCGCTGTTTGCCTTCATTGCTGCTCGTTGCTTTGTTAGCGCTTTTTGTGTTCGACTGCTTTTGCTGCGTGTCTTTCGCTTTTCTGCTTTGTTATTCTACTGCCTTTGCTTTGTTGCTTTTGCTTATCGCTAGCCGCATTCTGCCTTCATCTAGTTCGCTTTACATGTTTGGTTGCTTTGTTGCTTTAGCCCCATGGTTTAAGGTTTAGTTGAATTGTTGTGCATTGGGTTTGCAAGTGCGGGTGGGGGCTGCCCCAACCACAACCCCGCTGCTTTCAGCTCACCTTGCAAACCTAGGGATGAAAAACAAGGAAGTGCTGCAGTATCCCAGTATCCGGGGGAGGAGGGAGGCGGAGCCAGGAAACGGGACCAACCACCGTTCCTTAGTGAAGGAGCGAGCTTCAGAAGTGTGAGGTACCGCCATGGCCCGTGAGAGGGCGGGGTTAGGATCAACCGCCATCGTCGAATGATGGGCGTGTCTAATCACACAAAGCAGGATCAACCATCATCGCCTAATGAACTGCCATTGCCGCGTCACAAACGGAGGGGGAGGGGGGGCGGGATTTAAGAAACGTGAGGCCCCGAAATCGCCTATCATGTATCGAGTCGGGCTTAAGAACTGTGATCAGCGAATGTGCTGAACCAATGAGGGCTATGTTTAAGAGGCGTCGTCAACCGAAATCGCCTCATTAGGGGACTGCCATCCAGCGCTTAAGATGCGATGAATTGCTATCACCAGGACCTATCGAGGGGCTGGGTTAGGAAACGTGGTCGAGACGCCATCGCCCAATGAGGGGGTGGGTAGTGAGCCGGTTTAAGAGATGTGGTCAACCTGCCATCGGCTAATGAGGGGGCGAGTTAAGGTAATCAACTGCCGGGCTTTGGAAGGAATAACCCCCAACTCATTCCTGGCAGCTTTCTTGAAGGCAGCACCTTCAAAATTCTTTTGCCCATGTACTAGCCGATCTCACGAGTTGCTCCAGAGATTCATGCTCGCAGGAGAGCTCTTATACAAGCAGCAATGTTGTGTAAGCAGATTGCTGTGTTCATTCGCATGTCTTCTCGGGACCCACTTTTTGACAAGTTGTGTAACTGACTTTCCCCACCAGCGAGGTTGCAGGGCAGGTTCCCGGGAGCTCCAACCAAGCCAGCCGCATGCTAAACACATTCGGCACCAGTTTCGGCAAATAAGGTGTTCAGTGTCGTAGTTCAATGCCATCCCCACACCCGAACATGCTTTGATTTGTCCTGAACTAGCAACAAACAAACAAACTGCTCAAATTGAGCTCCCGGAGTTAACCACAAACCCAAATCCCTTTTCCGAGGCCTGCTAAACTGCTAAATGCATTCGGCCCTGGTTTCAGCAAATCTGGTGTTGAATGCTGGACATGGACAACCGATCTACAGCTTTGTCAGCGTTTCTGTGCTCTATTATAATGTGAGCCCACCCAAAGCCATTCCGCTGTTGAGGCTATTCAACGAGATTATTTTGACTTCGCGGTGTCCCAATAATCTGTCTTTTTCGGCATCCTCTGTACGTTTCATATCATCGTTGTAGCATGTTACAAGCTGCTTTAAGTTGCATCGCAACTTGGAGGCTTCACGGCCCAGCGCTCCTTGCCTGCAACTTAACCAGAACCTGCGTGTAAACTCATCTTTGATATTGAGCCTTGACACATGCTGGACGGCAGTGCAACATGTGGGAAGGAGGTTGTGATAGGATTCTTAAATGCAGTCCAAAGCAAGAGATGCGTTCATCCGCCCAGCGGCACCGTGACTGCCTCTGCCGGATCGATCGTATACTAGCGTGGCCGTGTCGAGCATTCTGCCGACAGCTGTCGACATAGCAGTTGCTGTGTTGAACTCCTTAGCTTTCCTCAGAGACACGAACCCGAGCCCGGCTGGACTCGCGAAGACAGGAGCTTTTGGCGGCCACTTGCATTTCCGAGGATGCTTTATGCTACTTACTCCTCTCACACTCAGACTGCCTGGTGTCCTGCTTTGAAAGGAAAAGCTTGGACATTGCCAAGATGGAGTTCGAAGCCGAAGTGACTCGTGACTCCATCGCCAGCTTGGACAGGGCTGTGAACGACATGCAGGACAGCGATGCGCTGCTCGGAGCCTTCAGCCTGGGTCAGTGCAGAGCCTGCACTCTGTCGGATTCTTTCCACACTATGTAAGAACTACAAATTCCTAATGCAATCTAAAGCTGGTGCGCAAGCCATTCTAGCCACATTTCTTGCGCAGGAGTTATTGCTGACCGTCCTGACAAGACAGGATGGCGCTGAGATTGCCCAGGCTGCCCAGAGACACAAGCAGCGAAAAAGTAGCTTTGCGGTTTAAAGGCCGACCTGCAAAAGAGGCATCGGCCAGGATGCGTCGGTCATATAGCAGGTCTTGCGGAGTAATTCACGCAACAATTGCAGAGGCGAGGCTGGCAGACGCCGGGCCCATCCTCTAGGAAACCACGACGAGGAAACATGCCGAGCAAAAGCCGTCGACTCCATAGTCTACTCAAAGAGCCCGTTGTGCCATAGTAACCATATGTAACTATAGTCATTCCTCCTAAGTCTGCTATGCGTTTGTACCATGCCCAGTTTTGCACAACATTTCACGGCAGATTTCCTCAGAATCAGTTTGATAGGCTGCCGCACATGCATCACCGAGATCTCTTGAGGAGATTCTGCGTTCGTGAAACCCAGCAGCACGACAGTCCCGAACAGGGGCTTAGATCCCAGACTGGGGACGCTGCCCTTGATGTGTTCCAACCTGTCCAGCTTCACCACAAGCAGCCGCAAGATGCAGTTGAGGCTTTCTCAGATACAAGATACTGCAAGGACCAGGCAGTGCCCTCACGGCGGCATGTAGTTCTCAGGCTTTGGGGCGCAGGCCCCAGCCCTGCAAAACGAAGAACCTACCGTTCTTGCCTTGTGTCCGGCTGTGTCTCAGTGCATGTTTGGAGTTGACTGCTCTGGATGAATTGAGTTTTCACGTATTTGGTGATATCTTCGAGTCCATCGGTTGGGTGGCATTTGAGCAACCAGAACTGCTTGGCCAAAGTGCTCTGGAGCACAGGCATTCAGGTTTTCCAGCTTCAGTCCCCAAGGGATGGTGAAGACTTGGCCACGTGCACGTGGTCAAGCAAGTCCTCCTCGTGTTTAAACGCGTGGGGTACTTCTGTCACTCTGCCTGGGTCTCCTCCTGTCCTGGCAGCTCAAGGACAAGTCAACTGCTCAATGCGAGTCGTTCAGTTTGGGCCTTGAGGATTCAGCCGTTCAACGTACGTACGTACGTCGAACAATGAGCTGCCATGGACTTGGCCCAACATGGACAGTTGTGAATCCGGCCGTCTCTGTCTACTAGAGTTGGTGCAGCTACACGATAGCTAAATAACGAACACTGTCGCAGAGGTCTAGCCTAGCCGTTACCAAAAGTTTGTAAAATGCGGCGGCGGCAGTAAGGTTTTGTGTCTCTTGGCGGGATAAAGGTCCGCATGAATGCCCAAGCATAGCAAGGATGATGCAATGCAATGTATGCAAGAGCTTCGTTTTGCACCGGCAGATTTAATGACAAGTTTCACTCACACGCCCAGGGGTCCAATCGAGATTTGAGAGATCGGCTGCTGTTGTCCGGGATGCTTTCCAAGCTGTCGGGACCCCTCTGAATCCCTTGCATCTCTGTGCAGAAAAGGCACAAAGCCTCGGAGAAACTTGCGATGTTTTCACGTGCAAAAGTCCATTTCACGGCCGTGTTGATGAACCAGGTTGCCTTCGGTCTTCGAGTGTCCTCGTGCTAGATCATCGGCTTAAGGGATGCATTTGCGGTGATTTGTTTGCACCACTGTCTCTTTGAGGGTGAGTGATGCTGCAGGAGAGGCACAGCGCGACATCTTTGCGCGCAGCTACACGTGCGGCACTTGCTGTGGAAACCCTGCGGACCTGGGGCTGAAAGCTCATCAATTCTTCTATGACTGCAGATGTAGAGCGCGTGCCAGCAGGTGCAGGACTAGCTGAAATATACACTGAGGGGTACATCTAGCTGCAGAATTTAGCTTGTAACCTAGGCACAGCAGGACTGAAACATGCGTGCCAGCAGCAAGGACCTTGAGCGATCTGGAGTCGGCAAAAACTTCCAGCCGGGTAGGCGAGGACAAAGCCAGCTCAAGATTGAGTCGTTCTGGTGCAGCATAGACTTCATGCTGACAAGTCTCTCTCTCTCTCTCTCTCTCTGTCTCTCGGTTTTCTTCATGGAGCTGTGTGTTCTTCGAGACAAGTCATAGCTCAGACCTACACATCGCCGTGGGCATTGATTTGCGAGCCCGAATGGCCTGTACGCCTGTGCATGTTTTCTTTGTCGACGGAATCGAGCGCAGAACTCCGTTCGGAGGCGAAGCCCTCCGTGCCGCCTCCGCCGGTGAGCTCAAGCTAGCAAAGAAGGCCAGGAAGAGGAAGATTTTCGGGTCGTTTCATCACGGGGGACAGTCGGAACTGAAGATGCACCGCTTGCAAAGTCGGCTTTCGCGTTGTTGTCACTTTAGTTCTGGCTCATGCTTTGCATTTTGTTGTTTGTCTGGTTGCCTCAGGCTTTTCGCTGTGTTCGTTTTTCCTATTGCCGTCCTTTTCGCGTATGCATGCGCCGTTTGATCAGTTTTGTTTTTTGCTGCTGTTTTCTGATTCTGTAAGCCCTCAAACTGGACTGTCGTTTTCTGATTCAGGTTCAGTAACACCCTCAACTAAGACGAAAACCAATGATCCGAACTTCAACAATGTGCTGGCTACGGCTTACCGGATCAGTGCAAGCAGCAGTGGTGAAGTTAGATCGCCTACTTTCAATCAACTTGCCTTCTGCAGCAAGAAATTGCTTGCAGCTAAGTAGTAAGTCTCACGCAAACAGCAGCTGGGTCGCAACGGCTTGCTCAAACGGAGACTGCGACATGGAGTTCCGCAAAAGCTTACTGAAAAGCAGTACGTGTAATGCCCAGATGCTGCACAAAGCAAACCCACAACTTTGATCAAATTTGCATGTCCAGATCTTGTCGCACGCTACCCTGTAACTTGTCGCTGCACATGAACGTACCGTGGAGTTCCCTGCTAGCTTGCCGCACGACACAATCCCGAGCCACCATAAGCCGCCTCATACAGACGGACAAACCGAGAAGCCTACGGAACCCAGGGCTCCGCCGTTAAGTTTCGGCCGGGACTCGGCATGCCAAGTGCAATCGAAGCTCCTGTTTGTCCAGATGGCCGAGGCTGAAGCGATCATTGGATTCCTCAACGCCCGCAGCGAGGAAGTAAATTGTGTTTGGGCCAGGCAGAGCTCCCCTGCGTTGGGCTTTGGACCGACGTTGATTTCGAAGTAGCCTGCGATTCGTTTCACATTGCCCGATATTGCCCGAAATGACGACACCCTGTCCGTAGGAACAGGTAGGAACCAGCCGGAGTCCCTTGGGCCTGTGGCCAGGCTTGCGAGTGTAAGCCGTTCGAGCGGGCGTAGCATCAGCTCCCTCGGCCATTTCTGGAAGCTGGCAGACGACGAAGTAGGCGGGAGCATACAGAAGCGATCGTTGCGTGTCTTGGTCCTGTATGTTTGTCTTTCTTTGTTGTGTGCGTTGTCTCTGTTTGTGCGAGTGTGCTTGCCGAAGCTGCTGCACAGGCTCTAGCACTTTAGCCGATTCTAGCCTTCAAGGTGGTTCCTGCAGGGCACTGTAAGCCATCTCCTGGCGCAGGCCCAGCATGCGGCTGGGGAAGTGCAGCTTTTGCAGCAAAGGCCGGAGAAAGCTCCGAGGTTGCTTGGCTCAAAATGCCGATACTTCCAAAGCCAAGGCTAGAATGCAAAACAAGACCAGCACGTGCTCGCAAGTAGCCCGCAAGAGCGTTGTGAGGATGCGCTGGGGATGAATGCATATCAACCACAGGCCTGAAGATCGTGCTCGTCATATGCTCCAGTTCCTGGTGTCTGGTTGCTTGCGGTCGCGGCATGGAAGACGTCTTGTTGTGGCCATCCAACGGAAAGATATCTCGAATCTGGATGTGTTCACATCGTCTTGGACAAAAGCCTTGATCAACCACCATCAGGATCCGTGCGTCGGAGCAGCAAGCAGCAGCAGCAACTAGCAATTGCATTGCATCGTAGGAGCCGTTGACAAACACATGCCTCCGGAGTTTTCGACAGATTACAGGAGGGCGTTCTGATGTATCTGCGGGATCGGCACGGACTCAGGGAACGTGAACTCCAACATGCTCTAGTCCACAAGAACACTCTCCTTGCACGCTTTTGGGCTTTCGTCAGCCACACGGTTGTCCCAATGTCACGGAGATTTCAGCGGCATTAGAAAAGACAGTTCCGGCTGGGCCCATCATGATAGTCGTTCGAGTCTTCATTCAGGCGAAGGCGGTGTCGGTGCCCATCCAGACGTCTCCCTTCGTTTTCGAGCGCCTCGCGGCTTCTTCGAAGTTGCTGAGCTGGATTTGGGATGCCATTATCCAGAGCCTTTGTCTTCCTTCGGTTGGTCAACCTTTTGGCATTGGCTGCGGGACGGTGCAGGTAGAGTGATGACGTTGTGTCTACAACATAACCCTTCTTTCACCAAATGAACCTCGCTTTCACCCAAGACTGGAACTCTCGGCCGCAGGTGAAGTCCCGAACAGACCATGCAATGCCCTGCTTAAGTGCAACCGGCAATAGAATCATGAGCAGCTGTGGGAACCATGCTGCTGTCAGCGATTGAGCTTCAGCGTCTGGACCGGCTTCAAATGTGCTTGAATGAGGCAGATCTTCGAGCTTTCCGGTGCGCAAGGTGGACACTCGCTGTGGTCATAAAAGTGTCGTAGAACCCGCATTTAGCAAAACAGATATGCAGTAACTGAAACAGAAACTATGCGTGCTGGACCTGCGGCAGAAGGTGCAGTGAAGTGCAGAATATACGATTGGTTTCTGAAGGTAGCTTAGCTTTGCCCAATCAGTCGCAGCCATCCACACAGGTACCATCCAGGCGAGAAGAACTGTGTCGCCAAAAGCGTCCGTTACAGAGGAAAAAATCTAGCCCCGAAAGATTACTATTCACGCTCCTCAGCAGTTATCCCAAAATCAGCCGAATGCTGAATAAGTACACAGACATCATATGCAAGCGTGAAAACAAAGGTAGAGGGTTGCACCATCGAGCTTCCTGCTTATCTTCTTCGTGCTAATCAGTGAAGCTTCACTTGGCACTCGCAATCATCCCACAGCAATCAGCGACACCTGGCGTCCGAGCCGACTTTCCCGTGCCCGGTAATGTCCGAGGAGTGTCCTATTTTACTGAGCTTGAAGTTACTTGGCGGTGCGACGGATCCTCCCAGGACCTGCAGCTGTCGCCACTGCGGCAGCCGCCAAGGCAACATCAGCCATGCAAAGGGCATCCGAGTTGCGGAGATGTGAGCTGTGTGCTGCAGAGCTGTGCCACGACCATTCTTCATGATGCGAGAAGTGCACCCGACAAGGTGAAAGTCAAGTAGAGCAAAAGTGCCGTAAGGTGGCTGAGCCGCGAGAAATCCATTGCAAACTGTGTACTGCCATGTTGCGTGAGAACTCGCAAGCATGGAATTTCCACAGGCCTCGCTTGCGGAGCTCTTCGCAGCAGCCTATGAAGCAGCCCTTTGACACATTCAGCGTACAGACGAACCATTGTGCATTCATTGTGGATGCGAGTTACGGAATACTTGAGGTTTTGAGGTCAGGCCCAAGAAAACGAGAATGTTTTCTGACGACGTGACGCATCCGCCAATCTGGGTGCCGTCCGACCTCAGCGAGGAAAGAGACTCTACGCCTACGCGGAAAAGCTTTTGGAACTGAGGAGCGCCCCTCCGACCTGGCGCGGCTGAAGCGATCCGGACAGCCATTCCCACGGCCAGAGAAGTTGAAACCAGCAGAGTCCACCAGAAACCAGCATCCCTACCCAGTGCAGCAAGCCACCCCAAAGAGTCACTAGAGTCGCAGAAACACCAAAGGCCTTCTGAGCATAGGGTGGAAATCACGAGTAGCCACCCGCTAAGAGAGGCATTAGTGAAAAGTATCCCGGAAGGAATGTCGCATCTGCTTCAATGGCTCTTTGCAACCTGGCCGCTGGGGATAGACTCTAGGGCCCGGTAGGGCAGTCCGAAAGTGTCAAAGCCACTCTGCGCGAGGATCAGCGTGCTTCTCCTGTATGCCGATGGCCATCCATGTAGTGCTCTAGAGCGAGGCTGCGTGAATCATCCCGACCGAACCAAGCCCTGCATGTGAAGCTGTCGACCCGGCCCAAGCCGCGAAATTGGCCCAAGCTTCAGGACCTGAGCTTTCTTCGCATCGCCCTCTCTGCAGCCGCAGCACCTGGCGCCGGCGCCTACGAGTCACTCCGGGAGCTGCTAACCAAGGTGGCACTTTGCCTTCAACTTGGGTATGCCTGACTGAACTCGCCAATTTGGGAATGCCGGGCCTCGCTGCTACTGGTCTACAGGTAGCTTTATGCGCTAGTACTCGAGATTTGTGAGAGTGAGTGTGCGACTTTGTTTGCGCATGTGTTTGTGTGTCTTTAAACGCCTGGACATGGCGACTGCTCTACTCTTTGCCGAAGACAATTCTGCGCAGGGGACTAGGAGGGGCGGGGACCTGGTCAACGAAGACCCCCTCCCCAACCCCGTGCAAAAGTACCTGCTTGTATCCGCCCTGGGGTGCCGGCGCGGGCAGCTGGGGGATACATATCACTCTCTCATTTCATTTGGTGAGCCATTCCTTGTGTCTGGCAAACCAAGGCAGCACCCTACCCCAACGGACCATTTGTTTTAGCATGCAATTCCTGGTGTCTGGCATGCTTACACACCAAAATTCATCGTCGTTTCATGTGCTGCTCCTCTGTTTTTCCATTGTCTTGTCCCGTCAGTTGTCCATTGCATCAATTCTTGCCAAGCCTGAGTGTGTCTGTTCTGGCATTCCCGACATGCGACCAGATCACAGCCGGCAAAGCCGGAGCCTGCGATCGCGGATGTGGGACGCTGACGAGCAAACTTCAACGTCACTGTGTCAATCATCATCAAGTGCTTTAGCATCATTTGCCGAAGCTTTCCGATGCCATCATTTTGAT
The DNA here is from genome assembly GCA_905221635.1 of Symbiodinium sp. CCMP2456. Taxonomy (NCBI): domain Eukaryota; class Dinophyceae; order Suessiales; family Symbiodiniaceae; genus Symbiodinium; species Symbiodinium sp. CCMP2456. The sequence continues at coordinate 76,398 of CAJNDV010037174.1, read as the reverse complement.
CATTCTGGAACTGGCGCAAGGGTTGACGTCCGTAGAGAGCGACTGCTAGCTGGGTTTGCTTCACAGAGTTCGGGTGTCTCGACTCAAGTAGGCTTGAGGCAGTGAGGCCTTGCGCTGCCGTCATGTGCAACATAGCCGTTGCAAGTGCAGGAGTTCGCTCCTGATTGTTGTGTTCATGATTGTTGCCTCGTGTTGTTCGTTGTCTCGTTAATGTTCTATCATCTCTTCCCCTGTCGCAAGCATTTGTTCGGCGAGCCATTGCATGAGTGCTTGAGAACGTCTTGGTCCTGCTGGTTTAGGTTTGAGGGTTTTGGGTTTTTTTCTTCATACCGGGCACGCCTCTTGGCACGGCCCGCTACACTTTTCCCCGGCGCGGGCAGCTGGGGGATACATATCATTCTCTCATTTCATTTGGTGAGCCATTCCTTGTGTCTGTCACACCAATGCAGCACCCTACCCCAACGGACCATTTGTTTTAGCATGCAATTCCTGGTGTCTGGCATGCTTACACACCAAAATTCATCGTCGTTTCATGTCCTGCTCCTCTGTTTTTCCATTGTCTTGTCCCGTCAGTTGTCCATTGCATCAATTCTTGCCAAGCCTGAGAGTGTGTGCGTGTGTCGTCTGAACGCGAAATCTTCCAGCTTCACCGGTCTTACGGTCACATTGTGACGTGACGGAATGCGAAGCAAACGCAGCTGAGGAATCGGTGACGTTCTCTGATCCAGTTGACCGCTTGTTGTACCAGGACGTCTTGCTTCTTGCCCGCTACCATCAGCTACCGTACCTCTCAAGCACATGCCAGTGGTTTCGGAGCTGATGGAAGACACGTTTTATGAACTGAGGAAAGCTTCGGTGAGCAACCATGTCCAGGGCACCAAGGTGTTGCTTGCACCTTTCTTTCTCCACAATCCGCTCTACGGGCTGATGCCTCAGCACCGACGACGGGAGAGTACCGTAGTGCCGGAACGATAACATGCGATTGCTGCGTCGGAACATCTTGAATCGGGTCGGAAGCTTCGCAAACCTGCCTGAAGTATTGCAGGAGAGGAGTCAGAGAGGAGACGAAAGTTATGCGACACGAGGTCCCTGAAATACTTCGACGCTGACCGAGGCCAACCCCGTCCTACACTCCTCCGTGTTCCCAGGTATCTCTCTCAGAGTGGCTCTGGGACGGTGCGCTCTAACAGCAAACCGGCGCTTGGACGCTTGGCTGCTTGGATCTGCCTTGCACTCTGAACCGGAGCGTCTCTTCAGTGAGCTGGGGCAGAAATGTAGGCCTGTCAGGGAGCATCGACAACCAGACATAAATAGATACGCTTATCTTCGTTGCTCCGCCACAAGCGCAGAGTCGCAGAGTTGCCGGCCAAGCTTGTTGTCCTTGAGACCGTGGTGGTTTCGAGGCAACGAGAACGAAGGCTTCGAGCTGCAGACGACATTCGCGGCTCCGCTGCGGCCCGTTCTTCCACGCTTTCCGCTACTTCCAGTGGCCATGCCGCTTTCTTCGCATTGAAAATAACATCACAAGATGTCGGTCAGGAGATGTCCGGAATCAGGACTCCCAGCTCCTGAACTGACGCCGCAGTGCTGTTGGCAGGGTGAGGGACTGTGTAGGGAGCTTTCGAAACATGATGAAAGACGCAGGGGAGACTGCAGGTGCACGGCTGCTCTTTCAGCTAGCGAACATAGCCAACATCAAGCAGCCACCGACTGTGGGTAAGCCGCATGAGCAAGTCCGGGCTCATTGGGTCCTCAAGACAGTCATTAAGAAACAGCTGATGAGTTTTTGAGCAGATTCATGTCAATTTCGCCTTGTGCTTCTCTTCGATCATGCGTAAACAAGCCACGTCTTTAGGACTCGGTATTTAGATTCGGGGTCTGCATGCTCCCCGAATCTATCGTTTGCTACTTGGAGGTGGTTGCCGTGCTGAGTGGAGCATGTGGATCACCTTGACTTGCCCCAATTTCTCTCAACAGTCCGAACGAACTCCCTGCGGTGCGACCTGGTCAGCTGGGCGGGTGGGAAAAATATCTTTTTGGTTACTCGCTTCGGGATAACGTTTTGGAATCTACTTCTTGATCTTTCGAGTCAAGTTCCATGAGCTCACCGATCTTTTACGAGACCGAGCCCATACGCCTACAAACGTTTTGCTCAACATCATACAAGACAAACGGGGCAATATGACCTAGGATGGCGGGGCACCTTCGCACATTACATGTGGAGATCCTGTTGATGTTGAGACGTGAGACGTGCTCTGAGGAATGTCAGCGCGACATCCGATCTGGAAAGGCCTTGGGAAATAAAATCATGATACATTCGAAGAGACGTTTGTGTTCTTCCTGGTTCGTTGTTTGCGAGAGCCATGTTGACGAATCATTCATGACGCTGAAACAGCTTCGAGTGCCATCCTAGGCACTGAGGAATTGCAGAGTTGTGGATCGACAGAGTTTCTTGACGGTTGTACACAGTTGTGGGAAGGACGGGCGAACGCCTGATGCCAAAGCCTTCTCACACCTTTATCCTCCAAGTTCCTCCAATCCTGAACGGTCCTCAGCGTTACGTAATTGAAGCCTGAGCTATAAATCAGGATGTCGTTGCGGTCACTCACGAACGATGTCGAAAGAAATGCGAGCAAAGGCACCCTGGGGCAAAGCTAGTGCGCGCTAATCTGAAACGGAGTGAGGATGGATGCACGCGACTGCACACTACACATTCTGCATGGAATCTATGAATCTACTATACCGGTATGTCTTGAATGGTTTCGGAAACGAAACCCGACCTCACGGATGTTGCGGCTTGCGCGGTTCCGCAATCCAATACCCGAGCCCCCCGGTTAACTATCCAGGGTCCAAGACGTGTGAATTGCTAGACTGCTAGAGGCGTGAAGGTTGAAGCTAGTAATGTGAGGTAAAACGTCATGGAGGGACCGCAGGCGATCGACAACAAAACGGAGATTGGGAGCTGCCCCATAAATCGAGTGCCCCCAAGAGGAAAGACATAGTTTGGGTAACTAGTGGGCAGCCAAAATCTTGGCATGATGAGCAGGTAGGTGCTTGCCACAAACTCTTTGAAAGTTACGTCGGTCCAAAACATAGACATGATTCAGAATGTTTTGAAATTCCTTGAAGCATTTCAGTTTGGTGGCAGCACACAAGCGGAGGTATTTTTTCAGCTCTCAGCAACATGTATTCAAACGAGAGGATTTTTCTCCGACAAGGCTGCGCCTGGATCCCCCGGCGCGAAAGGCTGAGCCGAAGGCTGCATCCTCGTTGATGCAGCAGGCCAGAGCTCCTAGCTTACGCTTGTTGTTGACTCTTGATGACTTAAGGGTTTAAGGATGCTTTCAATTTCAAGGGCAGATGTGGAGGCAAGCACATGCGCAGAGTGCAGAAGACGCCAGTAAAGGAGTAAAGGAAAGATCAGATAATCTGAGAGTGGTTTGTGATTGTGCAATGCTGGCACAAGGCAGGTGGCCTGGTCGGCAGCGGCCTGGGCACACTGAAATTTGGGGCGGCCCTTTTCACAGGGAAGCCAGGTGTGCCTGGAAAAAACTCTGAACCCATGAACGTCTGACAGCCAGACGCGGCGCCGTGTCTCAACACAGCTACAGCAAGAGACATGTTCGCATTGCCAACGGCAGACATGCAGGGACCATGTAGCAGTGCAGGAGGAGAGTTATCCCACCGAGCAGCAAATGCTGCGGTGGCTTGGTTGCCAGCTGGCTTGCCTGCTGCCGCGGCGCATCCAAAAGAGAGTGCGTACGAGGTGCGTAGTGCTTCCATGTAACTACTCATGTGGTAGCAGTGATGCCTGTCTTCACTTCCTTTGCCGGTAATTAAAGTCGCATACACATCAAGTCTTGCAGGTAGCATCTGCAAATAAGTATGCTCACCAGGCTTTGGTCAATTGAGGCTTGACGCAGTTTCCGCTTGTCAGTGATGTAAGGTCCCGCTGACGTCCAAGGTCTCTTGCAGTGTGCGCAGCTTAAGTCTCCTTTGAGGGTGCAAGCACGCAGCATCATGCGCAGCGACGCCCATGGCCCATGGATCCTTCAACTTTGAAATAAGGTGTTTTGTGCTCGACTCTCCATACTAAATTGTGCTAGGTAGTCGCCAGACCTCCGTCAGCGACGCAACACCTGTCCGCATTACTGTTTGCTACTTTGTGATGGGTTGCCAGGTGTTTCATCTGTGGCCTTGGGGGCCTCAAACGGCTTGCAAGATGCAGGCCGCGCGTGGCATCACCACATCCATGCATTACATGATAGCAAGTGGGTGTGCTTGGCCAAAAGACCCGCGGCCTGCTTGGTCGCGTTTCAGGCCATTTGAGGCCGACGCTCTGGCGCGTTGCCCAGCTTTCCTGGCCAGAACCCCAGCGGCCAGGGCCACGGACTAAATTGTCAGCGCTTTCTTGCGCGCGATTCCTGCGCTTTCGAGGCCACAGATTCATAAGTGGCGCACGCTTCCGCACAGTCGAGAACAAAACAACAACCAGCACCTGCACCAGCAAGAAATTGCTTCTGCCGGGCGTTCCGTTTGGGGAATGACGGTCTGGTCTGGTATGTCGAAATCGTTGAAGAGAGTCGGCTTCCACATCTTCCACGCAGTCAGTAATGCTTGCACCCTCGCCTGCTTGTCGAGTGCGAGTGCTAAAAAGTGCTTGCATTCGAAAGGTGGCTTCCCCTCCTGTTTGGGATTAGGGACTTTGGGACTTGCCGTTTGGCAGGGCATGTCCCATATACTTACTGCAGAATCCTTTTTCTTGACTAGTGACTAGTGTATCCTCTGGATCCGACTTGCCCTCCGCTAAGTTGCTGTTTCCGAGTGGGAAGATGCAAGCTGTCCTCGTCCTTTCTTGGTGCTCAGTTGGCCCATCCGGGAGTGAAATTGCTGTTGGATGCTCAGCTCTATGAAAATTATCCATCTCATCGAGTCCTCGGGGCGGCGCTTTAGGCTGCAGGCATCTGACTGCCTTCTTTGTGGCAATTTTCCGATGGGTCATCGTCAAAGCAGTGCCATCTCGGATCCTCTCGGCGAGACCCTGTATGCACGTCAGGGGCCGCTATGTGCGCTACGTGCCCATCCACCCGTCGGGAACTTGACCGCAGCCGCATGCAGCTGCCAGCAACTCCCGTCGGCCTTCGAGTTGCCGCTCTGTGAGATGAAGCACGACCTTGTCTCTTGCTCTTCCGTCAGGTCGAAGGGCCGGACGTCCAAGCCCGTGCTGCGAATTGCCGAGTGGTGCTGCTCTGAGTGCCGCACCCCACGTGCTACAGAGGAGTCGTGCGTACCCAGAGGTCCAGGACTGATCAGGACTGCAGGTCTCGGGGCGTCGTGAAGCCGCCTGAGATCGCCCGAGGTCCCGAGGTTCTCGGCGACCATGGAGGTGCAGCACTCGGCACAAAGCACGCTGGGTTCCAGACAATGGGGCTCCATTGCTTTAGTGATTACTGTAGAGTTCACGACGAGACAACTAATGACTGGTATAGCATACTTCTCCAAGACGGTCGGCACGGAAGTCGCCCGCCAGGATCCAAAGTCGATCTTCCACAAGCGACCCCAAAGGCTCATCTGCAGGAAATCTGTATAACCTGTACACCATTGACCTCGGAAGTATATATGTGGGCTCACACGGATGCTGGCCACCGTTACTGACAGACGCATACCTCAGCCCAACATGCCATCCTGCTGAAAGCAAGCTCATGGCAGGTTTGCCCTTGCCTTTTGACTGCAAGAGCACCATGCGGGAACCGCTACTGATCGCGACAAGCTCAGTCTCCAAATGTTTCGAACTTTGCATGTCTCGCTCTTGGAGCTCAAAGATTTGCATGTGACAGAACGTTGTGCCCAGGTTTTATCTGTTACTTCACCGTACCCGGACTCACCTGCCAAAAGGCAGATGCTCAAGGACCGAGTCGCAGTCACTAAGTGCTGTCACCTCGCACCCATAGTTCGAAACCAACCACATGTCAGGTGTGCTCCGCTGCAACAACAGCTTCGAAGTGGGTTTGAAAGCTTTTAATGCGGGATTGTTTGTGCGACATCAACCAGACGGAAAACACACGAGCACGTAGAAGCTACAGGCCTGTGCACTTCCAACTCTATGCGACAGCATGTGGTACCGCATCAGCAAAGGGGGGCTGCACGCAGAACACCCTGGCAGCATGACAGCTTGTATCGCATGCGGTCGCATGGACATGTAGATGGTTGACGAGCTCCTTGCAGCACTGCGAAGCTATGCTGTTAGAGGCGACTCTTTGCAGTGTGAGTTCGTCCACAGCAAGAAAGGCAAGCGGTGCTGGCTCAGAGCCGCTCCAGGGTGCCGGAGATGCAAGACCCATTTGGAGGCCGATGGAGACAGAGTGCAGTGTCCCCTGGATCCATCGCATACCGTGGAGCGCATCCACTTGGAGAGGCATTTGGCTACAGCCTGCCCAAGCCTGAGGGACGCCCAGTTCCTGGGTTCTTTACCATTCTATCGTGCAGGCGTTAACTGTGGGCCCACCAGCCTACCTCACACTTTACCCGCTATCGGCTTGATGAGCCGAGATCGTCGAGATGCTTGGATCGAGAGAATCGAAGCGATGTTTCCGAAGGCCGTTTGCCAAGCTCTAGGGCGGGAAGCACGCGTCGAAGTCCAAGATATCGTGAACCAGTCGATGAGTGACGCCGCCGGAAGTGAGCTTGGGCATGCGGACAAGCACGGCCTTCAGAATCTGGCTTTGTCCCAGTTAGCATCTGACACCGGCCCGCACAGCACTTTGAATTTTGTTGTAGTGTCTGTACGGCAGTCCTCGGTCCATGTCGCCAAAGCTGGATGCGGTGCATCCCTAGGAACTCTGTGGTGACAGACTTTCTCGAGCGGTGATGGTGGAGTACGGCTGTGGGCGTGGGGCTCTCTCGCTTTCTTTGCTCCGGGCTCACCCGCAGGCTCCACATGTGCATGAATGCAGCACGAAGACAAGCCAAGAAATGTGACAGGTTCCATAATCATATCAGGTATTACGGGAGGACTCAAGCCCCCCGTCAGCAGCAGGTAGCGGACGTACTGTAGCGTTCGTAGCAGCACTCCCGCAAGGAAGGCAGGTTTTGAAGTTTGACAGCGTTCGGGGTCAAGGACATTCCAAGATACTTGTCAGAAAAGAGGTATAGCAGCCCGCCCTGCTCGAGGCCTTAAGCGTGCTTGTGGACCGGGACACACGCCGCCATCGAGTAGAGCAGCGTCGGGATGCAGGTCACGAGGCCGGCGGTGCCCGGCAGTGCCGCTGAACTTGGATGGAGCCGCAACATGAAGAAACAGAAAGTCAGTCTCAGTGGCTTCCTTTAAGCTTGCAAGGTGCTTCGGCTCCGCATGGACATCGCTGACTTCGATCTTGGGGCGCTGCTCTGGGACAAGGCAATGTGCCAAAGATGGTACATGTCCTTGTGTCGGGGAAGCAATCGAAGCCTCGACGCAGCCACGTGATATGAGGATCATGGATGTCGGTAGGTTGCTTGGGGCAAGAGCAAAGAGCTCTCACTCAAATGCTAATTGTAACTGCTCTAGACTCCAGACCGAGGCTATGGTCACCAGGTGCTTAACTTGAGTGACCGGGCAGGTCCCAGATGCTGCAGCACGGCTTTCCGATAGCTTCGCTCGATGCGAGCGCAGTGCGCAGCGTTCGCGGCGATTGCATAGCCTCGCAGAACTGCTCAGGCAGGACATGGAGCCTATACTATATGGGGCACATGGGGAGGTGCAAAGTCATGTTCAGATGTTCGACTCTTAAACCAAGCGGCAAGAGTAGTTTGCTCTTCCGCGACGTGCAGGGCACCGCCTTTTCCTCCTCCTGGTGGCTTGCTGGTTTGTGCCAAGAGCCCTGTTTTGATTCAGAATTTAGATCCATCAAGTCAGTGTCGGATCTATCGTGTCGGCTGTTGAACTGCTGTCATCGGTGAAGCTGCTGAGTTGCTGTACAATCAATCTTCTAAAGAAGCAGCTGCAGTTCCAGCCGTCAAGCTTTCTTCTGGATAGACACTGCGATACAGCACAGGCAAGAGGTGGTACGAACCATAATCTCTACAACTAACAAAGAGATACTGTAGCGCAATCTTCTGAGCCCGTCAGCAGTGCCTTCTCGTCTCAGCCACGCGGATCCATGCCCACAGTTAGCCGCCAGCCACCCGCGAGTCAGTCAGGTGGTTAGACAGTGATATTATGGTTCCATGCCTGCGCCCTTCTGGCAAGTATACTGTATACTGCTGCGTATCTATCGCCAGGAAGCCAACTATCTCGCTGCAGTAACTTGTAGCGACCAGTCCTGCGTGCTGTCTATTTCTCCTGGATGAGTTGAGGCACCTGTGTGGCAGTGGCACAGATCTTGCTCTACGCTCACTCCGTGGAGCAACTTTGCAGCCTCTCGAGGCTTGAGGCACGTAGAATCGTAGAAGGCGAGCCTCGTCTTTGAGGATTTCTTAGGCTCTGTATGATGTCCCGACGTCGCCCTGAGCTGTCCTGAGCCCACTGCCCACTGCTCTTTTTCAGGTGGGCCTGTGCTGCGCAACTTGCTGCCATCATCGCTGCGACTTTTGCCTGCAAGCCGTTAGACAACGGCCTACAGAGACTTGCTCTCGGCTCGTATCCTTATTTTCCACGCTCGCACGCTCGTTGACAGGACAGTTCTGAGCTTCCGAATCGTAAGACAGATCCCAAACTTGGTGGTCGGCTGTTGTCGTGAGGAATGCAGACTGAGGACCCGGACAGCTACGTGAATCCAGCCTTCCTGACCAGTCTGGGGCCGTTCTACTGCACTCATTCCCGGGATGAGACAGTGTGCAAGTTATGCTGGTCAACCTGCCTTGGGAGATGTCGTGCTCAATCAGCATTTTACGATTGGGTTCCGTGGTGTGGTAGCAGCGCATCCTAGGTGAAAGCAACTGTCTGCTTTTGGCTGTAGTGTGGGGGCATTCTTCAATCACATCTCCGACTCCGACGAGTAATGTTAAATCGCGAGCTAGCTGTTCGGCTTGGCCTAACATGCAGTCGCACGAACCAGCTCAACTCCAGCATGCGCCGGAGCAACATCCTCGTAGGTTCATGGTAGAAATCATCAGTGATTCCAACTATCACCAGCCGACATTCCATACCAACAATTACTGGCATAGCCTGGATCCGTCATCGGCAGATTTGCCCCATTCGCTCCAGGCTCACTGAGCCTGTGGACTTTGCGGAATTTCTGTCTGCTGCCGGCTGGGCAGTGGGCGCGGCCGATCTGCGCCTGCGGCGTGCAGGCATCATGGCCAAACGGATCTTGGATTATGGCCGAGTTGCGTGGCTAAGCCTCCCGGATGCAAGGGCATTCTGTTTGTCAGAATCTGCACTTCTGCTTGCTCCGTTTGTTTCGAGCAGTTTATGAAACTTTATGACTTGATGCTATCTTCTGCCAAAAACCCTTGCTTAGCCCATGTGGACTGAGGGAGCGAGTTGGGCCTCAGCGAAGCGACACTTGTCTCCTACGTGTCCAAAGATGTGACGCCTGAGAATATGGCCATTGTTTTCAACGGGATCTCCGCTGCAGTGGGGAAAGAGAAAGAGACCGTGTGTCCGGAGGTGCGACAGCTGCGGCAGTAATTACGTCACTATGGAGACTTGCAGCTTCTCGAGCTTACTATGTCAGTTGAAGATTTCCAGAAATGCAGCACTCTGTGCGCTAATCTCGGGCCAGCGGTGCTAGCAGCAAGTATCCGATACGTTCTACATTGTTTCCATGCATGGGCAGTACTCAAACCAGCCTCCACTTGGTGAAAGCGGGTTTTGATGCGTTGCGATGCCGCGGCCACGTTTCTTGTGCCGGTGCTAATGAAGTGGGTATTGGCATGTAGCAACGCCGCAGACATGTTTTTTTGAGGGGGTGCTGGCGAAATGAGGTGTCTGCTTCGTGAGATTTTCTGTTGTGCTGTTCCGACACTGAACATATGTGCTTGCGAAATCGATCTTTGGTCTACTTCAGGATTTCCCTCCTTGATGTGATGTGTTTGATGTGTTGTTTCATGCGTGTCTGATGTGGGTGCTGACGGCTTGTGATATCGAGCGTCCGCATGCAAGCCCCGCACCCGTCCCCCTCCTCCCGAGCTCCCTGCAAAAGGCCTGAAGCCGTAGAAGAAGCCCGAAGCAAAAAAAAGTTATAGACATAGAGTATCATAGAGTCGTCCGCAAGTTCTGCAGCAGTTGGACCCTGTCAACGCCCAGAAAATATGCAATAGAGGAAGAAATGTTGTTCCGCATTTACGGCTGCAGTTCTCATGTGCAGGCTTCGGCAGTCGGTTCATAGCTATATGATGTTTCAGGACCTGTGGTCGTGTGCCACCTTGCTGACGGCGCTTGGCCCCTCTCGGGCCACAGCAGAGGCAGCTGGGTAGAACCAACTTGAATTAACCGCTGCTTCTACAGGTTGCATCAAGGGCTGTAGTTGCCTCCAGCTTCAGGCAATAGAACTTGTTGTCTTTTTCTTGTTTACGGCTTCCTGACTTGGTGAATGACTCGTTCGTGGATATGCCGAATATGCGCCTTGATGGTTCCAGTTTTGTGCTTTTTGATGTTATGCTTCTCCGTGTCCTGACCCACTAAAGCTTGTGTAGATCGGCAGAAGGAGAGGCTTGTGTTTAAAAAGGAGCATTCCCACGGCTGCCTTTTTAGGTTGGCTCGTCTTGATAGGTTTCGGGCTTGGTTGTTCTTTGCTGTAGGATGAAATGGGCTTCATCCGTGAAGTGTTTTGGGTTTTGTGGCCAGGGAGCGAGGTTTGGGTGCAGGGCACAAGAATTACACGCAGTAGCAGTTCCAGCGACATGCATTGAGTGATGTTTTGCTTCTCCGAACGCACGCTTTCTGTCTGGCGTGGCACAACCACCAGAGGGACCAGAACACTATGATCATGATTAGGCGGCGGCCCAGAATCGTGAAGCTTGTTCTCCTCGTGATTTTGAGCGGCTCAAGCCTCATCCCTCGAAGAGTTCAGCAGCGCAGGGCTTGGAGCCATGGACCAAGCGATGGCAGCCTTCGCAGCGGAGGAACCCAAGGACCGGAGCTGCACCGAGCTCCCATGATTTCAAATTCATTGCAACGCCGGACCCCTGTCTTCGAACACGTGAGCATATGGAAAATCGTCAAACTCGAGAAAGATTAAGATGTCCACGAACAGTCTCCAGTCTCATTTGCAACGCCACGAAACGAGCATGCGCCCCACCAGCATGCCCCCCCCATCACAACCATGTCTTGTGCAGGAGGTCGAAAAAGGCTTGAGGTTGGAGTACTTAGCGTTGCCAGCTCCAATCTCGGGTCGTGGAGGGGCTTTGCGTTTCTTCCTCTTGGCCAACAAGGCCTGAGTACATAAATCTGAACATGATCAAGCAGCTAGGTGCGGGGGGGAGCCAAAGCATGTCCATTTTGCCTCGCCAGATCGTTTTCTCGGAGAAGCTGCATGCCCTGGCAGACTGGGGCAGCATGAAAGCAAAGTATGTGGCCGAGGGCATCTCCCCAGCAGGGCATCTTCCGCTGCTTTGGGTCGGTGATGGTCCTGCCTGCTCAGAGCACATCAGCTTGATGAGGCCAGCACGCGAGGATTCGAGAGATGATGGGCAGGAAAGGATCACGAGGTGAGTATTAAGAGCAGCACAGGTCCAACGTAGGTAGCCAGAGTAACACGCAAAGCGTCAACAAGGCTTTCGTGACCATGAATGCAGGACATTTCATCGGAGGGACATGACTTCAGCTTCCCCGCGGTAGCCGAGAAGTGCAACGGATTTCTGCTACAGTCTGGTCATGAGTTCTGCAGCAGCCTAGCAGCCAAGATCCGCAAGTAGAAGCCGACAGTTGGAGGGCTCACAGGTGAGATGGGCGTGACATATACTACTGGTACAGTTTTTCCTTGCTGGTCAGCACTGCGCCTGCACATGCTTGCCCTAGTCTTTTGGTCAGGCTGGTCGCCGGGCTCGTTCAGCTCAAGAATCTGAAGGACGCCGATTGCTGGAGCCTCTATACACAGGACTCTTCGACAGAAGGGAGTTGATACAGTCTGCGAAAGACGGCCATCTCTGCAGGCAGTGAGCGAAACAATCAGGCAGACACAGATGAGAGTCTTGATAGAGGCCCTCACAGGTATACTCCAAAGTGCATGAGTTGTCCCTCCGGGTCGAAAGTGCAGATGTGCATATCGCAGATCTCAGGACATGATCGCAGATGCCTATACAGAGTGGCGCAGCGACTGGGCTGGTGCAACCTTCGGAGGCAACGATGCTGCCAAGGAGACTTACAAGGCCAGCAGTTGGCGAATTGCACCAGGAAACAACTTGCGACTGAAACCTCGCAGAGGTCGAAGCTCGTGACGTAAGCTGTGAGCTGCATGTCATTGTGCTGCAACAGGCCGGGGTCTTGGGCCGCCTGAAGCAGTTCGAGGGTGTGATCACCAAGGCTGGGGTCAAAGGGGCCTTTGTCTCAGGGGACCTCCCGCTTTGGGGTGACAGTGCGCTCTTCAGCCTCATTTCCGATAACATCGCCACGGGCTACATCGAGGCCGACGCAGTCAAAGAAGCCTTTGCAGCGATAAGAAGATTTTTCCAGTAAGATGGCCTTCAGAAATCGCTTGACAGTGAACCCAAGCCTATGTTGGCATTTTTTGAAGGGCCGACAAGCAGCCAAGGAATTCCCGCTCCTGTTTCAGATATGCAAGGCCTATGCCAGCCTTGAGGCGGTGGCGAGTTGGTACGGCGATGCCTCTCCATGGAAATGATGTAGTCGAAGTTGCTACTGGGCCGCTTGCCTTTCTTTCCTCCCATTTGCACAGCCTCTTGTGCGGAACGCACAGAGACCACAAGAATGCGAGTGGACAGCCTTGAAAGTGGAAGAAGGTGCATTGCATGTCCAAGCAACCAGGCGAAGACATGACCTTCACACTTTCTCTCTCACGATACAGGTTCACGATGTACAGGTAGTGCGTTAATGCCTACCAGCAGCAAGAAAGAAGCAACGGAAAAAGAGTATGTGCCTATGTTGCCGATGGAAACGGATGCTTAACGATCGGTATTTCTACAGTGAACTATACCAGACTGTGCCGCATCTCATGTCAGCACCCCTCCACCTCCACGGTTTCTGCACAAACCTCCGCACTAATTAATGTGCCAGGATGACCTGGGAGCCTGGGACATACATGTACTGCCTGAGGCTACATGTCAGGTTTCAACTCGCAGGCAAGTCTGGGCAACAGGAACTGACTTCTCGACGGGTCACCTGCAAGGTGCGGCGGCAGATTGCGCAGCAAAAATGGAAGTGGACAGAGCTTGCCCGGTTTGAAGGCACTTCCTCCACTTGGTTCGCTTGCTTTGCCTATGTGGCTGCGGCTATGTGTGTGGCCAGTGCTAGGGCTCTAGAGTGACATGTTGGGTCCTTTAGGTGGTCGCAGCGTCTGCCGAAGCTGCATGCGTCGTTAGTAGGCAGAAGTCAGACGCATGGGAACCAACGCTTCACTGTAAGCCTCGGCATGATGACAGCATGTACTTGTCCGAAGGACGGCAGGCAACCTGGTCTCGCAGTGATGTGTGCCTCTCTCGGAGTCGGAAACAATTGACAGTCGGGCAGGACATGGCCCCCTGATCCCATAGCCCTGCCTCTTCGGACTCTGTTCCCTGCTGAATTCACGAAGACTGAGGCCGGTCACGGGCTGGTCTTTGCTTTGGCGAAGTGCTCATCTCAGCGTTGGAAGCAGCCACCTGCATTGATACCTCTGCCTGCTCTGACTCTGCGAGCATGGACTTTGCCACGTGTGGCATGTGAATGTGTTTGAAGTCATGGCCCTGCGCATGCTAGCACTTCACTGCAGTTTATGTCAAGCTCCCGGCTTTAGCCCCTCGGACGTGGCCACAGATATTTGGTCTCAGAGTGCCATAGGGCCAACGGTACCAGAGTTCAAAGGTGAGGAGCCGACGCTACGCGGGCCGGAGCTGTCGGGCGCCCCAGCGTCGCTTTTGGAGGTGTCGGGTTGACGATCCAGGTCCACTCGCGAAAGATATGCGACTCCACCTCATGGTATCCCCACATATGCCCTTCCAGGTATGAGGCCGACATGCCCACTACCCCGCGACAGCAAACGTTGTGCCACACGGGACACACGGCAAGTGTTGCGAGGATCGAGGCCCCTGCGAACCAGATTCCCTTCATTGATGCTTGCCAACCGCACCGTGAGGGACGAAGAACGATTGTCGCGAGGATCACGGCTCTGACACACCGGATATTCTCCACCGCAAAGACAGAAGAGTTGAAGTTCCGCAAAACACAAGACGTCACAAGAAGCGTGGGTCGTGCCCGACCACAACTTGGCGAACGAAACACACGAGACAAGCAACGGGAGCAAACACAAGCTCCACTGAGATGGATTTAATTCATCACATGCATGATGTGGTGACTACTACAGTGTACCCGTAAACTTCAAACCGTACTGATCGTGGCGAGGATAAGGTGATTTAGCCGCGAAGATAACATAGTGGGCGGGAAAGGATATGCCGTGTATGCCCAGAATGCTGGGGCAAGGGACCAACAGACCCGATCAGCACCTGCATGCCGATAGCTACATGTAGGCAGAGTTTAAATTGAACAGCAGGCTAAAGGAATCTTACCGAAGATTTATTCCAAGGGCGCATTCAACACAAGAAACTCCCGCAGCCCGAAACCTTGGATAACTCCGGTCAGGTACTGCCAATACCAGGACCACTTGCAGCCTGCCTTGACACTCCAGCAGCTCGGCAGAACGATTGTACCATATTGTGCCACAGTTTGACTTCCTCACGCAGGGCTGGGCTGCTTGTGTCAGTGGAGCACCATGGAGCACCAAACCCAGAGCAGCTGACAGTGCGGTCATTCACTATTCTGAATGTACCGCGTATGCATTCACCGGAACCTAGACTGAGTGGCTATAGTAGATGCTAACTATTTATGTGCATACGCAGATACATTGCACAATACATCTCTGCATACGCAGGCATGTTTTGTGCCTGTTTCGCATTATCGCCATGGCATTTTGTGTCAGCTGAGTTTCCTGCAGTCTCCTTGCGAAAAGAGCTGGCCTCAGATGAAACATGCGGATGCAGTTCTGCTGATTCGGATGTTTTCCGCGGCTTTCCGTCGAAGAGAGAATGAAGCGAGGATGTGACAGTCGGTGCTCCCGAGGTGCTGCGTGGGCTCTGCGAAAGCCGCTAAAGAGGTCACAACAGGCATTTTCCACAGCATGCACCCACCTCTCACTGCAAGAGAGGCTAGTTGCAGCCTTCTTTGTCTTGTGGGTATCGGGCTTGGAGGATCCAGACAGATGCGGGCGGCAAGGGAAGTCCCCACCCCTGGCTAGCTCCATAGCGTTTGAACATCAGTGTCCGGGAGTAGTAGCCGAAAGTCAACCTAGCTTGAACCAACCCACGGACAAACAGAAATAAAAGATAATAAAAGAAAACACACACACATGCGCTTGAGCAAATGGCGGCTTAACCGTGTACGATGCCAACGTAAGTCCCTTGCTTGTCCTTGCCAAAGCCATACAGTGCCCCGGTGTTCATAAGAGTCATTGGCTTGAATGGTTCCAGGGACACGAACCTTGCATCTCGAAAGCGTCACATGCCAGAATGACAAGACTTGAGAGGCCGAGCAGGAGAAGAAATCAAACTCGAGGAGGCCCTGTTTTGGATGGCTAAATGCGTTGAAGCAGATCGTTCTGATCAAGGCGTTTGCTGAACGTCTAAGGAGTTTTGAAATCGAGGGCGCCGACTTTCATGACACCAGCTTGGAGTTGCATCCCTCACCAGCTTTGCAGTACTTCGGACTGCTTAAGACGTCGCATGGTCTATGCGTATCTGCGAGCCGCACAAGCTGTGAGCTCCGAATGTTGGGCCCCATCATGTCAGCAGACAGTTTAGATATACTACCACTTCGAAGAAGTCCGCTGACAGGGAACACATCTCAGGGTTTCATTGCACACGCTGTCGTGGCGCAGGGCACGTGGCGATGCGGACAGGTGGGACCGCAGAGTTACAAAACTGTTGAGAGAGCTTGGCAACGCGGGCCAGAGTTGGTAGAAACAAGACCTACAAGTAGAATGCATTGGCAGTAATAAGCAGCAGCAGACGACATTGACAGCAACTGCATCACCTGGTCAGGAGAATCCTGCGTGCATAGAAGACTTTCGCAGGCTACTGCTCCTCGACAGGCATTGGCTTGTAGGCCACGAGCTCTTAGAGGTGAAGCACCGTCTCGCCATCGTCGCAGTCAATGACTGACAACATGCCAATAGTTTGGACCCTTCACAGCTGTTTCGCGTGCAGTTGCATGACCTGCAGAGAGGCCTGTCCTGCTTGCAAATACGCACTGATGCTTGATTGTTGCAGATGACACTTGCACGGGCTTGAATCATATCACATCCATTAAAGATCTGCCGACACACGCGAGCAACTCAACATGCTCAACACAAACTCCTCTCCGCTTTGTACCTATTTGGCTGTCTTACTTCTCGGTCCGTTTGTTTGCTTTGTTTGCCCGGTTGTCCTCGTTGCCCTGCACGTGTTTTCGCCGAGCTGCAAGGTCCTGCCAAAAAATCCGAGAGGAGGAGCACTTGTGGTTTGGGAGTATGGATGGCATGAGACCCACTGTGTCATGAAGCCTTGGCGGCCACCAGGTCAGATGGAGCATGCACCTACGGACGAGTTCAGCCCCTAATTGGTGGGGGGTGGTCTGGATCATGGGGCCTGGGGAGCATCATATTGCTCTGTAGCTCGGTGACGTGCTGGCGACGTCTCCACAGTTCCAAGCGCCGCGAAGGACATGGGCAGCGTGGATTGGCTGAGCCTGCGCGACCAAATGCGGAGAGCCCTGGCCCCTGCCTCGATGAGTGCTCAGCAGATTTCGCTTTCGTGGAGCCGTAGAGCCGCAAAAGTGTCGCAGATCTGTGGAATCTGGTGGGACACGCTACGGCTAATGTAGTGCCGTAGGGTACATGCGCAAGTTGAGTCTGACGGGCGCCTTGCAGCTACTGACTTCACCAGACCTGTGTCCGATCCGCTGGGATTCTGGAGCAGACATGCCGCAGGTGTATGCACGAGAAGGTCTTGTTGAAGGCTTTCGTGACGGCTTGCATGGGTTGGAGCCTCGATGGGCAAGTGACTCCCCGGAGCTTGCCTCGGCTTGTGGTTAGCATGCAAGGCAACTGCACAAGATCGCCTTCGAAGCCCAGTTTGGGGACTTCATGCTCTTGGACATGGGGCTGCTCGTCCCTGCATGCGACGTCTTGCTGTCACCGTGCAAACCACAACTACGACCTTTTGGCTTCTCGAAGCCCAGGAGGAAGGATTGGGTCCGAAGATTTCGCGATCTTTACTCGCTGCATCTCACCGACAGCAAGAAGGCAGGGCAGGTATTTGTGTTCGGGTTTGTCCGATGGCGCACGAGGTAGTGTTGCTCATGGGTCCATTGGCAAGACAGGACTCGGTTGATCCGTGGTCTGTTCGCCTTGTCCGGATTGAGACTGCGACACGGAAGTTTCTTGCGTCAGGCACCCAGCTGCCTGCTTGGACAGGCCACTTGGCCATACTTGCAGACGACATGCTTCCAGGTAGAACCTCCTGAGGCATGTGTTCGGGTCTGCACGGGTACAAAGGGTGAGGCATGTCGTTGGTTAGCTTTGTTGGTTAGCTACCTGGATGCCAGGTAGAAGTGTTGGAAAACCATACCCTGCGACAAGGTCAGTCTTCAGCTTTTTCTGCTGCGTTGCGCTCAGCTGTCGTTCAATCGCCGTCTCATCGTTTCCTTGTTTCATTGGTCATAGCCATACCGGTGCACTGGCTCTTGTGGCTAGCGTCAGCTACAGGTTTTTCACCGACGGCCGGAGCCATGCAATGTGGTTTCAGGACTGCAGCCCGGGACGATGCCTGCGCGAAAATGATGCAAGCTCAAACCTTCTGGGAACGTCAAGCCGTAGACCGCAGAGTGTCCAGACAAAGCGAAAACGACTTCGTGATGGTGCTTCGGGCCGTGGTGCCCTGATGACTATATAGGAGGCATTTGGTCCTGCGGTTAGGCTTGAAGAGTCGGATCTGGGGGAGCACAGCTACAGTGCTGCACATGTCGTCGATCGACTCGGTCAACAGCAGTGCACGCTCACATCCGGACTAGAGCAGCAGATGGTCACATTGCACGCTGGCACGTATCAAAGTAGGTGACTAGCTTCGCGTCCCTGTCTGAAGCGCTAGCAGTATTTTCCTACGTGACAGGACGGGAAGCACGGCGCGCCTACAGGCAACGCCAAGAGCAGTTTTGACGCGTAAATACAAGTGCAGCACCGACTTTTCAGCAGAAGCTCATTGCTCGTCAAAGAAGCGGTGTATATCGGTCGCAAATAGTAGTACCCCACGATGTGAAAGTGGCGTGCCCAGTCATTACGTGAACATGTCGTATGCGACAACGACACCACCAAAGTTCGAAACGCAACCAATGCTCCGTCAGACCAGTGACAGTGGCGTGCTCGAAGACATGGTCAAAGCCAGCCTTTGCTGAAGCGCCATGTAGGCAAGCATGCCATCCATGAGATCGAGACTCTGGAGGCAGGCGGGCATGTGTCAGCTAGTTACGAAAATTGCACCTCCAGTTCCTCAGCACAGGATCAAATGGATGAATACTGTATATCTGTCCTTCGTGTTCTGTCTCGGCATGGCTTCCATCGCTCAACCAGAACAGAATGGTTTGCGTGCAATCCGTCTCGGCTTTTGGCACGGCTGACAGCTCGCAAGTGAGGAGATTCCTTTGTGCTTCTCAGACACTGCGGAGCAGGATGTTTGGAATTTGTTCGAGGCTCAGCACCGCTCCCTCAGCGAACCTGGTGCCTTGAGCGAAGCGCAAATACTTCTCGAGTCGAAGTGATGAGTTTGCAAAGGGGAGGCGGGCTGAGCGACGATTTTGAACAAAGAGCTCGTGCTGGCTATTATTGTCTATTGCAGATATCTGCTCAAATAAACGAGCTTCGCTTGCGAAGGGGTCCATGCCGCAAGCCCAAAGCAAGCTAAACTGAAAAGAGAGCGAGTGAGAGGGAGAAAGGTTTGGCAGCCAGTTTGGATTGCAACGCTCTTGTAGTTGGGGGGGCATGGCCCATGGCGGAGTCAAGGCAGCAGGACTTGAAGGACACACCGACTGCGCCCCAATACTGGTTACGGATGCATTGACCATCGCCTGGGGGTCAGGCGCATGCTACCAGAGTGCATGAGGAAGAGTTCAGCCGTATATGTCTGTTCCCGATGCCATTAACAGCAGCACACGCCTGATTAAGCCTGACTAGGGGTCGGGTCGATCTCTCGATTAGGTTTCAGGTTGCATGCAGTAGCCATGTGCATGTGGCTAGATGGCAATGCAAAGGGCCGCAAGGTTCCTGCCAGAGGCCTTCGTTTGTGGCGGCCTACTCCAAGGAGGAGAGTAAACTGAGAAGATGATGCAGAGACTGCAGAGAAAGGACAACACTTATCGAGAGCGAGCAGAAAGGAAAAGGACATGAGGGAGCTGTGCCATAAGGCCGAGCATCATCACCAGCCGCCTTCGCCTGCTGAAGGCAGTGCTGACTTCTCACTCCATTGAAATCGATTGAAGTGCTGCCCGGCCCCAGCCCTTCAGGATGCAAGACACACAAACAACGGCTCAGAACTCAAACGCAATTTGGTCGAGGCACTGCGATGGACGAACCTCGTGGCGACTTGTTTGTAAAAGCATGTGTCTGGGATACGCTCATGGAAGGACGACTGACCTGTTCGCGTCGACTTGCGATGGCATGTTTGTGAAAAGTCCTGGCCCAACTTCATTCGTCCTTTTGAGAACAGTTTGTTGTTTGCATCAACCGCCGTCGTTGCGATAGTGTGCAGACTCACAGGATAGCGATCGAGGCCAATGGCCTTGTACTTGTAGCGCTTTGCAACTTCCCAAGAACGCCTCCCTGCTGAACAGGCCGGACCCAATCATGCACTGGGAAACAGTTTTTCCATTCTGCGTGCCAACCGGTTGGTTTCGGTTTTCCGAGTATTATGTATGGCATATCATGTCACAACGATTTGTTGGCCAGGAAAGTGCCTAACAGACCGGATCAAGCTTGTCATGACATTCCGCATGCGACGTTCATGGTGCTGCGCTCAAACTCGAAGCCGCTGCCTTGCATCGCCACCAAAGGAGAGTGGCTGGCCAATTTTCAAGATCCTCTCTCTGGCAGCTGGGCCTGTTGAGGAATGTTTCGCCTGCAAGAAGATGCAACCGTTGACTTTGAAGATTTCTTGGATTCGGTAGTTTGTTCTACATTGTTTTGGATTCGGGTGGGCTTGTGCTGTGCTTTTCCTAAAGGTGATTTCGCAGTGGAGCTCCGGAGTTGGTGGTTTCCTCTTCTCGTGCAACCGTGCAATCCATACCTTTGTCATACGCCCACCACTCCGAAAGTAAAACGGCATTCGGATGCCGAGATTCTACTCAGGCATGCGGGCAGAGTCTTGTCCCAAGTGTGGCTTTTCTTGAGGAAGCCCTTCCAGTCATAGTCGCACTGTAACAGACATATTTGTCGCGAGAGTGGCAAAACCACCAGTCAATGCGGGGTTTGCACGGGCTGTGCAATGCCAGATCTCGAAGCTTCGAAGACGTGCAAAATTCGCCCACAGCGGTGGCTAAGGTGACTTTCCATGGGCCGGCATCTTGGCCAGTGGTTGGCAGATTCGAGGTACTGTAGCAAAGGCAGAACCTGTACTACGCTAGGCAGGCACAGACCGGCAGGATGTGAATGTCCAGCTGTTGTCGTAGGGCAGACATGGGCAGACCTGTCAGTGGAGGACAGTGAAGGCCTCATCAGAATCGTGTTTCTGGTGAGCTGTGCATCCTCTAGTCAAGAGCCTACAGAGCGCCACAAGGTGCCGCAAGAAGCACCGGCAGTGCCGCACCAGGTGTTCGGAGGCCTCATGGGAAAATACTATGAGACACCAGCAGCAAGATCCGACAGGGAAGTCCTTTAAAACCACAGGAATAGAAGCAAAGGCAGAAGCATTGTAGGTTCTGGGAAATCTCGCCTATTAGTTATTAGTGCCGACCACAGAAAATTCAGACGGGCGTGTCAAAATACAGTCGGTTGCAGCCACGCTTGTACGATTCGTGAACCCCAGCAGTGCTTGGAAGGCCTGGATAAATCGCCTCATGGTCCTCCTCGAGGATGAGGCTGCCGGTTAAATGCATTATAAATATTATTCTAAAGGTGCAGGAGATGTCTGCCGCACTGCTTAGTGCATGGTACAGCCAAATTTAAGTTCAGAAGGGTCAGCCCATGACAAATCCTGTTGGGCCAGGGCAGTCGGGTAGTCCGGCTTAAATAGGCTAAAGAGTTCAGTG
The DNA here is from genome assembly GCA_905221635.1 of Symbiodinium sp. CCMP2456. Taxonomy (NCBI): domain Eukaryota; class Dinophyceae; order Suessiales; family Symbiodiniaceae; genus Symbiodinium; species Symbiodinium sp. CCMP2456. The sequence goes on along the minus strand of CAJNDV010037174.1, from coordinate 54,995 downwards.
TTCGGGTAGTTCAGTTCGAGCTTCGCAGCGGCTGGGAAGCCCGGGCGGTGCCCATGGCTTTGCGCCGACTGCTCGCGCTGGGCCCGGTGCCTTCCGCTGAGAGAGTCCGAGGCCAGGAGCCTTTTGGACTTTTCGCTTCGACTCCTCAGTGCTCGGAATTCTGCATCTGCACAGGCGCTGCCTCTTGCAAGGGACCCGAAGTCAGAGGAGTATGCAACTATCATTCTACACGACACGACCGTACTGCACGCAAACTTGTCAATAAAAAGCTTTCTCACATCACCCTGACCCAAATCTGAGAATACTGATGCACGAATTGTGCAAAGTCTTTAGCACTGACCTTATCTATCCTCTGTAGATACTTGATGAAATGCCGAAGTTGAGCAAGCTTTGAATTGCTGAAGACACTGCAGGGCAATCTGTCTGATCAAACCACGTAGTATGGAATGACACTTTGATGGCAGACACGTTTGGGGGACGATAGCTTCTCAAGCCTCAATTATGATCACTCGCGCGGTTTCTGACCGCCTCAGCCTTTGAGCATCGACCGAGTCTCGTGCTGCTTATGTCGCAGGCCGCAGTGGGTTTCACGTAGCTATGAGTTATTTACTGTACACATCACTCAGTCACTCTGGTCAATCTTGCCGTAGCATAGCATTGAATAGACCCCGACCATTCGTCACCATCCATGCCCAGAAGTAAATCCTCCTGATTCCCTGGATGGCAATCACTGTCAACGTGCTGTTACTCAGCGGCCGAGCAGTGCCCATCACAGCTGCTCCGGATAGCCCTGTTTTTTTTGTGCAGAGCCAGGCCACCGCTTGCTTTGACCATGGGAGTTTTCTTGCTCATGCACTGGCGGGTCTGCTCGAAAGGGGATTATGAACGGGTCTAAAGCCAGTTCCAGTGCCAGGCGCAGAAGGCCCTCCAGCTTCAAATCGAAAGGCTGTTGGCCGGAGACCGGATCCTGACACCAGGGCACACGTTGAAGGAGGAGCAGGTTGCAGATGGGACCGTGCTCACTGCCGTCATCCGACCAGACAGGAGGGATGCAGAAGGGGTTTTGGTAGTGTGCAGAGTCGAATCTTGATAGCACGCAAAATGCATCAGGGTTGTAGTGTGTACCGTGAGTACAGAGTCCCACCACCGTGCGGCATTGTACAGAAGCAAGCGCTACTTTTTGTTGTTTACTGTTGCGCCTTCGTGCAGGCTCTTCTCCTGCAGATGGTCCTCTGCCTTCACCCTCGTGCGCAGCGATGGGTCGGTGGTGACCTGGGGCGACCCAGACAGGGGTGGAGATTCGTCCCGCGTTCAGGCCCGGGGCGCAGGAAAAGCTCGATTTACAGGGCTCGCCGAGTTGAGTTGCGATTCGCTGGCATGTTGCTTTCGCTCCGTCATGATTCCTCCCCTCCCTGACCCTTACACAGTCTTTTTGTTAGATGAAATCCGGGATGAGCGTTCCAAGGCCGCTCCCGCTCAACTCAATTCCATTGCCTTCGACTCCCAAAGCTCGTTGCGTGTCTGGGAGGTTCGGTTAACGTATGAATCTCTTCCTACAGCTTCGCTATTCCCGGGGCGGGAGCAGCGCAGGGCCACAGGGGCTGTGGAGCCGGTAACGAAGAGAGCGTGGCAAAACGGGGAGAAGGGAGCCACTGTCATGGGCACTTAATGACATGCTGTATCTTCGGCTTCTATCATCCTACTCTCCCTCTCTTGCCCGATTCATGCCGCCCTTGTCTCTGCGTCACGCCTGCGATGCATCAACCCCTCAGTCTCGGTCTCAACAGGTGGGACTGCATGCATGTCGCCGCTTCCAATCTGTCCAGGCCCAGCTACAAGACATTGACACGGTCCTTGGTGCGGAATACACCCAAGCTGCACTCCTTTTGGATGGCACTGTGGTTGCTTTGCTTCAGAAGGGGGCTTAAAGAGGCAGGCTTCTGCTTTGACGGCCAACCTCCAAGCAAGTCCTCCGAGACCAGTTCAGGTGATGTGGGGCTCTTCAGGCTGGCATGGGGAGCACGAAAGCCTGCAGCAGGCAGCATGTCGTCAAACTCGGGCCCCTGCCTAAGTATTCAGCGACGGCGCGAGATTGAATTTCGAGATGTACTTAGGTCCGAAAACTGGAGGTGTTTCCACATGGTCTTGCTGCAATCAAGTTTGACTCCAGTGTGATCTTATTGGGTCGCACACGCAGTATGGCAGCCCCACCACCGCTCAGCAACGTTCGACAGATTGCTGCTTGCCAGGGTTCGATGTCCGGTGCATATGCTGCTGTTCTCCACGATGGACGCGTCAGAACTTGGGGTTGCCCTAAGCTGGGTGGCAGCAGCTCTGAAGTTGAATCTGAGCTCTATTGTGTTCGAGAGATCAAAGCTTGCAGTAGCACATTTGCAGGTGCTTTCGCGGCTATCCGCGAGGATGGTAGGGTGATTACTTGGGGCTCGAGAACCTATGGAGGCGACAGCACTGCCGTTCGGGAACAACTTAACGATGTGACAGATGTTGTTTCAACATGCTTTGCGTTCGCGGCTGTCAAGACAGACGGCAACGTCGTCTGCTGGGGTGCGCCGGAGTTTGGAGGAGATTGTGTGAGCGTACAGGAGGAGCTGCATGGCGTGAAGTCTGTGTGCGCAACTTCCGGAGCTTTTGCTGCACTCTGCAGAGACGGAAGTGTATCAACGTGGGGGTGCCAGCAGTTTGGGGGAGACTGCTCTGGTGTGAAAGCAAAGCTTTCTACAGTGCGGGACGTTGTCGCTTCAGGGGCCGCCTTCGCTGCTCTTCGGTCTGACGGAACTGTGGTGACCTGGGGCCATGTTCCTGCTGGTGGCGACAGCAGTTCTGCTCAAGCACGCTTGACCAATGTCCGGCAGATCGTCGCCTCGGCAGCTCAGCTGAGCAGAGGAGCTTGGTGTAGCTGTGCAATGCAAGTGCTGGCCGTGCACATCCGTGCACTGAGGCTTACGCCTTTGCTGCTTTGCGAAGCGATGGTGAGGTCGTGACTTGGGGCCAAAAGGACTGGGGAGGTGACATCAGTAGTGTTAGGGGCAAGCTTACTTCAAGGCAGCCCCAGTAGCAAATTGAGCATAGATCGAGCGATGCAGTTTCGAAATCGCTTGACCTTGAACTCTCTGCGTTAGAATATGCTGTGCAGACGAAGTAGACAAGCTAGAACGACAAGTGCATCGCTCGTGTACGTTCCAAGCCGAACAGGCTCAGGGCCAAGTAGGCCCCTGAAACATCGGCCCCGCCAGAGACCCCTGCAAGACAAGCCGGTGATCCGACGTACTGAGAACTTCAATGTGGAGGCAGAACCTTTCCGTTCGGTTCTGGCAGGGCAGATGCTGTGTTCTCGTAGGTCGCAGGCCCAGAAGGGCGCCAAACTGTTTAAGTTCCCCAGAGTCTTGCATCCATCAGGAGCGAAAGGCCGAGCCGGTTATACAGAGCAGTATAATTCTGCAAAGATACCAGTAGGACATGAGCAGGAGCTTGTGTCCAGACTGACTGGAGGTCACACTCAAAGTGACAAGTAACAAGACGAATCATCAAGCATCATAAGACAGGCGCGCTGGCCTGCAACTGGGAAGAGTGGATTGTGGATCCGCGTCTGGCTACATGGACCTTGACAGGCGCGGAGGGAATCCCTGGCTCGCTGCTCCAGATCCATGACTCAACAGTTGGTACTGTAGGCTTTGGGCTTGGAGCTTGATTTGGCCACTCCGCCATAACTCGCCGGAGTGTCCGAGACTCTGGACCTTTCGTACATGTTCGTACCATCTTCAGAAATGATGCCTCACTGTGGATGTGAAGTGCTGCTCGTACAGACTCTGTTACTCACCTGAGATTGAATATTAATCGAGTCTTCGCAGGTGTGCCGTGTGAGTCTAGTTCGCAGGCTTAGCCAAGAAGCGGCGCCTGCAGACGGCTTTACTCGTCCTGCAGTCTATGCGACGCTTGGCGAGTGCAGGGCTTCATTTGGTGGCTTTTATGTCGGGCCCAGCAGGTTAAACGGTTAAACGTATACTTTGCTTTACACGGTATGATCGGGCTGGGTGAAATCAGTATGTGGGAAGGCTGAGCGATTGCGGGCAATGATGCTGTCTGACCTAGATCGTTTGAGCATATTCGGCCTCATCCGGAGAGTCTTGTTGATGCGATGTGAGCCGACGTAGCAGCCGAGGACACGGGCTGCTGGAAGTCAACATTTTTCATGTTACAGCCGTGATGAGACTCGGCCGTGTGACGTTATGACAGAGTGCGTCTGGCGTGACATCGGAACTCCAGTTATCTAGCCGTCAGGAGGTCCACATGTTTGCATACTACGGGACTGGATTGCATCGTCATCGCATTTGGCGTGCCCTGCATGTCAGGTCAGGTCAACATGAGACGCTGCTCTAGAGCGCATAGCGCGTCATAGCACATTAGCACCTCCGCGCCAGAAAACATGCAACTGCAAGACCGGCTCAGTCGAGGTACCATGGTCAAGCGAGAGTGTAGCTCGCTGGACTGGTAGGCGGCTCCTGGCTAAGGAGTGCTGGCAGGGCTACCCATCGCTGGGCCACCGCGTTGTTTTCCCTCCGGCACTGGTGCGACAGAGGCGAGCTTCAGCCGCGGAATGCATCAGGTGTCGAGTAGGTCATATCATCAGCCGTTTCTTCCCTCTGACCCTGAGTCAGCAGTTTATTCATAGGATTGAGTATGATTAAATTGATTAAATCAATCACTCGGCCGACCCGCCATTTGCGATGCAATAACTTGACTGACTCCAGCAAGGCAGGAGGTTCGAGGAATTGAAGCCTTGGCCATGCTGCTGCTTCTCACTTTGTCGACATGTAGATGAGAGACGCCGAGAGGGCTGCAAACTTGGGGGCTGGGTTCGCATGCTGCTCGTTAGGCATGCAGCACGGGCACCAGAAACATCTACGGCCTGCATCCCTTGAGTCAGAGAGGGTGCACATACTGTTGCTGCACAGCTCTGTCAAGCACGGCAGGTCTCGCTGCCAACACAGTTGCTCGAAATGCTGCTGTTGCAGAGCTTCGCCGGCAAAGGTTATTCATGCACCAATGATAGAGCTGCACCGTACCATGGGTGCTCCTCTTCCTTCACAGTCGGTTATATAGATTTCATGCTCCATAGGTTTAGGGTGTCTCGCGCCATGTTTACTTGAGTCATTGAATTGAGGCAGCTGCCTTGGGCGACTGGCGGTTTGCCCAGGCATTGGCATCGGAGGCGTGCAAGCAAGGCACAACTCAGGGCCATCGTGGGCTTTCTGCAAATCACAAGCTAGTGGAGGCGGCTGAGCTGAAACGCAGCAGCTGAATATTTAGGCCTTGGGCAGCCGGCGAAAACGGACGGCGAATGATTCATGTAGAGACATGGCGACTCAGAGGCATCCTCGAGACCTGACTTGTCAGGTCGTTGGGGTTTTCAAAAGTAAAACGTGCTTGGCAGGTTTGGTGGACCATGTCACCCTGGGTTCTGCCATGGCCGCTTTGAGCTGGACGAAGGCCATCTCTCTGCTGTGCATTCTGGCAAAGACGAACTTCCAGCGAGACATACATTCCAGTCAAAACTACAAAGATGCTTGGGTCTCGTGTCTCGTGCTTTGCAGGCCCTGTCGCTGTTGGCGCAGTCCTTTGGAGTCAAATGAGGAAGAATTGGCTGTGTAGCTTCTGGTCGCATTTCGCAAGATCCTGCTTGCTGACCGACTGGTCACAGCCTAGGAGCCTGGTTCTCTTGCGAAAGCCGCTGGATCCAATCTGTCTCCGAACAGCCATGACCTCTTGCGTGCCTTGGACGGCTGAAGTCGGCAGTCGACCAACCAGGCGTGTGGATTGGAAATGCTCAGTTCGCCGAGGAGAAATCGAGCGGCTGGGAACAGACGCTTCACATTTTCAGACACTTTCATGGAAGGTGGACTGCACCGTCTATTATAGTCAGCATGCTTGCACTTAGCATGTTACAGCTTGCAGACACGAAGACGGAGTCACTGCATGCTGCAAGGCCTGGTGACATTGGTGCTGCGAGCTTCAACCCGGCCATCTCAGCATGCGAGACCTTTGGCTTCCTTCTGCGATTGTATTATGCAGAAACCGCGACAGAAGCTTGTGCATCGTGTCCTCGGCTTGAAGCAAGCGTGAGGGATCACGAAGGTACATCTCAAGCGGCAATGTTTGCTATGGCTCATGTGGGACAGAATGTACAGGCCCCGAAAAAGCTTTCACGACAGAGCTCAGGAAGGGTCTGCAGTGGCAGCTCTCTTTTCGCATCTTGGGAATGGCGGGGGAATGTCGGTGGAAACCCAGCGATGCCACGTGGACTCCTTGGACATCATGCCCCATTAAGATTTATACAGAATCCCACAAGCCAAGCTAGATCGTTTGAGGCTACTGCTACTCTATGTTTTCACGGAAGCTACAGGTGCATTGCATCCGGTGTGTTCTAGTTTAGACCTCTCCTCGTCAGTCGGTGAGGTGAGCTGGGCAGCTGTCGCCAGCGCCACGTGGCCGCACAAAAACGGAGATATGCTTGGGCGTGAAGTGATGGACCTGCCCTCTTGCCCTGAGCTCCTGGTCGACTTCAACCTGCAAGAGCCCCCGACCTTGAGAAATGCCTGACTAAAGCATGGGGCATGGGGTTAGCGCATGTCATGTTGTCAAGAACCAGGCATAGCCCAGCATCGGTTCTGTTTTAGACTTTAGTTAACAGCAACAACAACAACAACGACGGAGCTACAGACCGGCCTCTGTGGATGAAGAGCCACATGGCCTCAAATCTGATATGAAACGACCGAAGAAGGGAATAAAGTAATGAGAAGTAATGAGTGAGTGGAACCTGCAAAGCTGGAGAGAAAGGTGCGCTACACTCTACTTGCTTGCGCTTCTTGCACTGTGAACCTGGCGGTCATGGTCATGCTTATCTGCTTGCCTGCATTGCATACGTACTTGAGTATCGGGATGTTTATCTTCAAGGGAACTTGTGAAACTACACCATCAGGCTATCCTTCATGCTCGCAGGGCCGCCGAGAACTATGAAGAAGGAATCTCCCACAGTCTGTGTGGGCCATGCGGCCACAGGGGACTGGATGTGACTGCACATGTCCGACTAACCTCCATGCAGCCTGCACCCTTGAAGTTGAAAACCCCTCATCAGTGACTCATCAGTTCAATTGAGGCCTGTGAGAAGGCTGGTCCCTGGCAGCGTGCGCTCCACATCCTTGGCGCCTCGCAGCGAAGCGGCCTATGGCTGCTGCTTGCTTCAAACTTCACAGAGGTTTCAGAGGTATGATGAAGGTTGCAAGGATGGCGATGCTGTTTTGTCTTCAGTCTCATAATTATACAGCTCAAGATGTGGATTCGTGTGCATGTGAGGCTTGAGTGCCTTGGCCTGCCCCTACTCCGGCACTGCGCAAGAAAATCCAAGTCATCCGGTGTCGCAATTCCGCTGCGGCGACATAGTGACACAGAGAGACGGACAAGCGCAGAATTTAGCCGCAAGCTTCACGGCCCAAGCAGCTCAGGTTCAGCTCAGCGATGAGTGCATGCATCCACGCAGGACACAGAACGAGTGCCAAGCCAAACTCGGAGCTCATGCTTCTCGCCACCTGCATCATGAGAGACTCCCAAAAACATCGTGCATTGAGCAGCCTCTGCCGTTGTGGCCGCACCTGAGAGGAGTCCAGTCTTGGTGCCGGGCCCTGCAGCTTCTGCGCTATTGTATAGATGCGGAGATGCAGCCTTCAACAGCGTCCCGGCTGACAGCTTTTGTGAACTTTGGTGGTCCAGCTACACCTCGCCAAGAGCATCAACCTCGGCAGCAGGGCACCCCCGAACGGTGCTGCCGCACCCCGAAATTCGGTGATCCAGGCAGTCTTCCAACTTCCAAGGGGCAGGCCCCTCTGAACGGGCAAATTTCCAAGTTACAAGAGGGCAGGCCAACCTAGACTAGACGATGCAGCCGCACTGGCTTGAGCTATATCTATGCGAGACTGAGTAGCTGTGCTTGACTGGAAGCTAGCATACTAGTCTGCTCGTGTTTGAGTTACGTGCTGGATGTAGCCTAGTCGAGTCTTCGTGCCGTTGCTAAACCGCTAGGCGGGACCCAGGAGAGCAGCAGAGAGATGCGCCGTCATTCTGTAACTTTGACAAGAAACATTCCAAGGTCTCGTACTCCGCGGTGCCTTGGAAGGTGAACATCGTCCGAACAGCTGGTGAGAGTGAAAGGTAGCGTTGCCTTTGAATGCAAGCTGTCGATGGCATTTACATGCGATAGTACATGGTTTAAACTTCAAAAACTCGCCGCCGAAATCAGGGTCAGTTTGTAGACCGGTTGCGTTGCACGGCTGCACTGACTGAGCAATGACGAAATAATCGCAAGCAGCTCATTTCCATGCAGCAACAAGGCACTGTAATCAATGCACATCTACTGTGCAAAGGGCCTAAAGGAGGACAACGATGGCAGGGGTTGGTTCATGGAAAGTTGGACCCTTAGACTATGGGTTGACATTGCTGCCTTGTATGTTGTGGTCAGTCCTTGGCTGTTCGGGCCTCACGATATCTCCAAGTTCTGTTGGAAAGGCAAGAAGTAAATTCTTATGCTCCTTCAACAGCCCCTGCTCTGACCCTCGTCAAGGTTTTAGAAGTTTGCCGGCGGACAGGCTCCTGGCGGAGCGTGTCGCAGCTACTGCGAGCCATGGGTACTCGGCCGACAGTCACAACACGCCGGAACAGAGATATCCATTTCAACAGTTCACTCCACAAGAGTATGTAATCGTTGCGACCATTGCTGCAAAGACCGCAGTGCACCACTGCGTTTGGGCCGGAATGCCGTACACCAGCAGGGGAATACTGGGTTTCTTATAGGGCTCAGGGTTTAGGGGGCGGTTCAGGGCTAAGGACAGGGTTAACCTGCAAGTGGCACTAGCCTCGGTTCTATTGGGCCCAGGCGTGATTCCAGAGTTCACCAGCAAAAATTGAGTCCTGAGCCTTTTTGCACCTGATGCAGCTGTCTCGCATGTCTTGCAAAACAGAAGGTACTCAGCGACTGCCGAGTTCCGTCATTGCTTTGAACACCGCTGCCCAGCCTTATTGATCAACCATAGTCAGCGACCATCCTGGCCCATTGCTCTCACAATCAGTCCAGATTCTGCAACGGACTCCAAACTAGCGAATGGGTTTATTGGAGAATACATGGCCGACCACTGAAAAAACAGAGGGCGCCGAACTCGCTTCCAGCGCCGTGCTTCTTGGGCTGGGCCTTGGCTCTGAAAACCCGGAGCCTTTTGTTTAAGATTTGTAGTTGTCAGTGTCAGCCGATCAACTTGGGCAAATCAAGAGTTCCATGTTCATGCCACGCTTCCTCGTCAAGCTGACTCCGGCTGTTGACGGCCTCATCTGCACGTCTACTTTGTTCACATTCCCTTTGTTCGTCTCCTGTGTTGGCCGCCTTGATGTCCAAAAAAGTCCATGAAAGCAGGTGGAATTGCAATTCAAGCGCTGCAGGCTATGCTGGCATGCCTTCGCCCGGGGCTCTCTGAACAAGTCCTGCGCCTTCGATTGCACTACTTGGCACCCGCGAACAGATAAGCGTCTTGTGTATGGTGACCATGGATCACGCGGTCCTCTTCCGGATGCGGGAATCAGGTCGATCATGGCAGTGACCTACAGTGACTACAGGACCCGACATTCCAATCGAGAACCGCCACAGCCTCCAAGGGGACAGCTTTCAACTGGTTCGCCTCCACTTTGCAAAATCGTCAGTCAATGTGCTGCTCCCCCCCAGTCCGCAGACTAGCACAGACTGTTGGCCGTGACAGCATGTGCTCTTGGAATTAAGGCGCCTTTTTGGTGATCTGAAGCGGCAGAGTCTGCAGCCAACATCCCTCACTTTGAGCGGCTTTGCTGAACGTATCTGTTGGGGTGAGACGTCGTCTGAGCCCCGACAAGATGGCTTCGCCTCCCTAGCTCGCGAACTGATACTCGTACGCTTCATGTGTAAATGTGAGCAGAAGATGCTCGCCACCTGAGGTCACGTGGCAGATGCCCTGTCACATTCTCCGACCGAAACAGTGCCACTGCTGGTTCGTGCTTTGGTTGTGCAACTGGACCCAGCTGAACGTCAAACATGCCTCATAGGATGGACTAGCATGTATCACTTTTCCCACGTGCGGATATGAGCGAATCTTCTCCAAGCGAAAGCCCCTCGGCCAGGCCTGCGCGACGACTTCATGTCCGATGCCAGAGCTCGGCTCCGCGAGTGGCGAAAAGTCGGCTCTTCGAATCTGTTCTATGCACTGCTCAGAGGGAAAACTCATGAGGCGGCTCTCGCCACCTGCACTTTTGCAACACCGAGCGGGCAGGTAGTGAAGTTGAACGAACAGTTTGGTGGGCGCTACGGCAGGGGCCTTGGGAGATCGCCTTGCCACAAGAGAGTTCCAGGTCACAGCTCTGATCTGCCCGAGCTGGCAAACTCCATAGCTCTTGCCGCGTATAGCCACGTGTGGCGCAACGTAGTTAACCCAACGTAGTCTT
>CAJNDV010037174.1:14949-44365 GCA_905221635.1 Symbiodinium sp. CCMP2456 | reverse complement strand
CAGGATCATGCTGAGGAACACTCCGGCGACCACGCCGACGACGACGAGGACACTGCATAGACAACAGCTTGCAGCCGTGCTGAGCGGCAAAAACTGGAAATGCTTCACTCTAGACGTTTGGGGTCAGAAGCCTGATTTTCAGACAAGCATGCTGTGCTGTCGTCGGTGCGATGCCTACTTGCCATCTACCTCCTCGCAGCTTGACAGAACAACGTAGTTAACCCAACGTAGTCTTGCCGCAGGTGTCCAGCCATGGCGGTGCGAGCGCTGGTGGGCGCGCTTCTCCTGCAGCAAAGCGTCGCCATCCAGATGCACGAGCATGAAGATCACCACAAGTCTGGAGCGCATCGTCCGACCTGCAAGCAAGCATGCCTTCCGAATTGCCCGGCATCTTCCCGAACCGGCGTGCCTTGCATGCCTGTGGCCGACACGTGGCCGTACAAGAGCAACGAGTCCTGGCGTGTCGAACTGGGAGAGAGGATCTTGATGGCAGCCCATCCAAACCAGGAAGCCACCGAAAGTGCATGCGGCGGCTTCAAGTTGTTCGGTGACTCGGCTTGGTGCCTGGCTGCCTTCAAGGGTGATTACGGCAAGCTGGGCCTTTCCTTTGGGATTGAGGAGCGGGACCTCTGGAGCGAGACCATGAGCAATGACTTTCACATGCCGACGAAACTCTACGACTGCTTCCAGAATCCCAAGTCTTCGCCCGCTTTGGCGATGATCGCTCCGAATGCAAAGGGCTCATGTGCGGGAAATCCGCACCACTGCTACGAGACCCACTACGAGGCTTTCCGGGTCTGCCTTGGCCCCAAGCACGAAACAGTCAACCAGCGGCAGTACACTTCGCTGGCCGAGTTGCTCGGCGGGCGTGGTGAGATGTCGACGCATCTCAAGATTGATGTCGAGGGTTCTGAGTGGTCCGTCCTAGAAGATCTCCTCAAGAGCGAGGAGGATATGAAGAAGATCCGTACGCTGGACATGGAAGTTCACTTCGGCTTCGGTGCAGCATCTGAAGCTGCACACAACAAAGGAAGCAAGAAGGAGCAGCTTCAGCGGGAAGTGGGGATCTTTGAGCAGCTGGCATCCCACTTTGCAGTTACTGGAACCAACATCGAGACCAACGCTGATGGTTGGCAGCCAGCGCAGAGCTGCCCGAAGCAGCAGTGTGAAGAACCCTTCGTGCACACTGCCGGCGGTGTTCCTGTGAACCAGTTTGCCATCAGCTTCGTGAACCATGCGCACCTCAGGCGGGGAATCCCGAGCCCTGATGCAATCGCTGCTGCACACCACAGCCTTGCAGCGGACCATGCGGAGGACCACATGGAGGACCACGCGGAGGCAGATGCTCAGGACCACATGGAGGACCACGCAGAGGCTGATGCCGAGGACCACATGGAGGACCACGCGGAGGCAGATGCCGAGGACCACATGGAGGACCACGCAGAGGCAGATGCCGAGGACCACATGGAGGACCACGCGGAGGCAGATGCCGAGGCCGAGGACCACGTGGAGGACCACGCAAAGGCAGATGTGGAGGATCACGCCCAAGTAGATGCCGAAGACCATGTGGAGGACCATGCTGCTGACCACATGCAGGATCATGCTGAGGAACACTCCGGTGACCACGCCGACGACGAAGAGGACACTGCAGCCAGTGCATAGACAGCGCTTAGCTCACAGCGTGCCGAGCAGCGGACATTCAAAACAAGGCTCCCATACCTAAGACAAATTCATATACAATTAATGCAATCATACTTTATGCTCGTCATTGCGATCAATTCAGCTTTGAGGGTGTTTGTCTGGAAATACATGTTTTCCCGAGGTTCCGAGCATCTGCGAGCGCTGGCCATGGAGCCGAAGCCCCAGCAATCCCTTCAGATACGAGCAAGCCCAGCAGCAAGGACCTACACAACCTGGCATCGTGAACTCTTCAAGGACGAAAGGCCTTTCATCCCACAGTTCGACGTCTCAGGCAGAACATTTCGTCACCCGCCCAGTGCCACCAGTCTTCCATGCTGCGACAGCTGAGGATGTGGACCGCCACAGGAACACCTCGGCTCGCACGACGGCGATGTGGTGTTGGTGCTGTAGCACTGGGTGCAGCCTCCTGTGCCGCTGGGGCCAAGAAGCTTTAATTAATCCAAAAGCCTGTAAGGAATTGAGAGCTTCAGCGAACGTTGCAGACAGCATGAAGCAGCATTGTGGGATGGCCCGCTGTTTGGAGGCCCTTATCCAAACCGGACCGGCAGACTGACCTGTGCTGCCAGACCCCTGCCCAGTCTGCCCATAGCCGAGCCCAATGCAGAACCGCAAGGTTATGCAGTTGCTTGTCGTGGGTCGTCATTTTATTTGTATTTTCTGTTGGCTTTCTACCTTCGGCGTTCGTTCTTGCTGGTGCCTAGCTTCTTGGCTCCCCGTTTCGTCGTGCTCCGGCTGCCTGCCTTGTTGTTCCTGTGCCACCATGCCATGTTGACTTTGGCTAAAGCTGTTGTGATCATACGTGTTGCATATTTCGACGGATTACATCGGCTTTTTTGCGCTTTCTGCGGCGGCATGATGGCGGCATGCTGTGCACATTGGCCTGAACGTCCATCACCGTGAAAAATAAGTCTTAACGCCCTATACGATCTAAATTGTTGGCCGACCATTCAGGCCCATTCAGGCTGTGTTGGCTGACACTTGTGATGTCGAGTGACTTGTGTCTGCCCGGGCTGTGCATAGGCAAACCCACAATCCACTTCATGAATTGCGCCGCAAACCAGAGGCGGGCGCCGTAGAACATGGCAGCAGGACGCCGTTCGCACAGTTAACCGACAATGATTGTCTCTTAGCAAATCCTGGAACTGCCGGAACTTGACCCCCAACACAAGGCAGAAGGGTCTTTGTTGCTGCGGGACGCCTCATGTGGTGGACATCGTAGCTTGATGGCGGTTCCTCGATCTTCTCTGGACGGCACAGAGCGCTAAATGCGCGCACCGAGGCTGTCGCCATGGCCAGGATGGGTCAGCTCCTGGGCTGAAGACGAAGCACACGACGAAGCAAAGGAATGATGCACCTCAGCCAAGGTTGCATGAAGCGTACCTGTACCTCACAATGACAGAGCTTGGACCTTACAGGGCTGGTAGTCCAGCCATTCCAACCGCAGTCCAGGAATTGACGGGCCTGGTTTCACCTTTGCGGTTTCTCGCTATTGCTTGTTCCGCGTTGGGCGTACCCTGCGGTCTTGAGTTGCTTCATGCCGTACAGCTGTAGCTTGCGCGGGCCACAGCAGAATGCGCAGCTACATTCCGGAATTCAGTGTTCGGCAGATTGTGCTTGGAGCTGTAGCCCTTCAGGGTCCACGTCGCGGACTTGATGTCCCGCGTGGCCTGCGTCAGCTCCCCAGACAGGAAAACCGTGATGCTCAACGGTTTGACCGAAATGGACGGAAAAAAAGGTTTGACCCCTGCTTCCAAGCACGAGGCGCATAGCACGCTGCTGCAGACGCCACAGCTTTGGGAGATCTTGGGCTACGTGGAGGATGAAATCCACGCAGTTCTCTCAGCACTGCTTGGGCTTGTTTACGTCGCTGTTGGCCTCGTACCCATATCTGTCGCACTCGTAATTTCATGAGCTGCCTCCCACTGAGTCCCACTGAGGCTGCATCCCCTTTCGGTTTTGGGCATCCGTGCAGTCTTTCGTGACGTGGCCGCATCGAGATTGCTTGTCCTGCACCTGTATACTTAGCATGCCGGCTGAAACGTACTTGTTAGCCTTCCTGGCTATGAGGTTTTGTCCCGATGGCGGCAGTCCGCCGCTTAGCTCACCATGCATCCGACGTTTTACAACATACCGTATTCTGCTGAAGCTGTGCGCGAGCGACTTTACAAAGCAACTAATGCGACATGAGTTCGGGCACATGCGCAGGAAAGAGGTAGACGCAGGAGATCGTTGTGATGCGTGCTGTGTTTGCTTTCCACGGGGGTCGACCGAATCAGAGTCATCATTCATCAGATTTCATCAGGTCCAAACCACGAGACATGCCGGTGCGAGCAGCTAGGGCCTTCGTCCATACCACGCCTGCCGCAGCCTTTGGGAGAGGTGTGGGATGGTATGGGTCTTGGAGGCGGTTGAAGAGCGCTCACTGGTCTTCATGTAAGGTTTGCAGATGACTTTCCCGTTCATGGCGACGCAGGGGCTGTAGGGGCGACATGGGTAGGTCTGCTGGTACATGCTGGTACACTTGGTGAGCCTCGGGCTCAGAAAATCTAAGGGGACAGCATTCCGGAAGTCAAACCTGTAGGTCCCCGTCTCATCCAGGTCTTGATGGGGGTTTCTTGTTGCTAGCATCTCCCAAACACAACCCGCAGTATGCTCTATGCCAAGGCACGCTCGCCAAAACCCAAACGTGGAATCATGCTGCAGGTCGCACCGGATTTGCATCATCTCCACAGATCCCGGGGACGACAGGCTAGCGTGAGGATTACGAAGGGTTGGTTAGTTTCTGCTGCCACGAGAAACATAACGCAGATGAGTCTTTGGAAATACGAGCACACAACAAAGAAATTCTGGGACTGACCCGGGTTTGGACGAGCATAAGGCAGGCTCAGGGATTTTGGGAGGCAGGTGTTCGTTGCAGGCTACCGTGCAGCTCCTGCACGTTCAGGGTTTCATTGTAGAGGATTAAAGCGATCTAAGCGAGCAAGAGCCTTTAAGTGGAACGGTTGGACCAAGATTTTCACCCTGTCCTCCAGAGTTTGACGCTGCATGACCGCATGCTTTAGATTGTGATTCCTGACATTTCACTTGGTTTTTACGTTCATTGCCGTGATTTGCGACCGACCTGGATGTGCTTTTTGGTCAGACCCAATCTTCCTCGCCAGGGCTGTGAATCGTGTGTAGAGTCTATAGTCGGGCAGGACTCAGAAGGACAAGGGGGAAGTTCTCCGTGGGTTTCCTGTCGCATTCCGCACGGTGGCTCAAGCTTCAAAAGGAAGTTCGCGGTGCCACCGTCCGCCCCGACATCTGGCCTACGCTAGACGCAAGCACCCCGGTTAGCAGCACAGGACTGTCGCTCGGCGTTCCGCGACTGACAGCAAACCTTGCGCTCGCACTGCTCAGGCACCTACGACCATGGCACTGCCGCTAAGCATCCATAGCAACGATGGACTACGACGGAACGGTTTGGGTGCAGGAGTTGTCATGCGCTTGAAGAACTGTTGGCTGCAGCCATGTGCGAGAGTGAGAACCTGTTTCGACTGATCCAAAGTGCTACAGAACTGCTGAAAGACTCACCTCTACGTCGATGCAGGAAGCAGCCCTGTATAAGGCAAGGCACGTAAGGCACACAGCTTTGCAACAGTCACTCTAGAAATCAAAGGGAGTCGAATGTTCATGTCCACGGAGGTGGAGTTGTGAACAAGCAATCGCACCTTGGAATCCCCGCATACTCGAGCTGAAAACACATCTGAGGCAAGTTCCCGCCACGCCGGTGATCAAACCGCGTTGCCACGGGCTGATGGGTCAGGGACCATACGTGGTACATACGCACCGTCATTCACGGAGCCCGTATATAAGCAATTGTACTGTTCATGAGATGAGTGCAGCAGCAAGATTGCAACCATTGGATGAGAGCCCACTGAGCCTAAGCGGCTCACATGCTCATCGCCTGCGGCCGGGAAAGTTTGAATGGACCCATACCATTTAGAGACATGTTTGACGAGAAAACTCGAAGCAGATGCAAGCAAACTTCGCCACCTCTCAGCAGTTGAGGCGACTCAGCCGAGCTGCAGTTTGGCCTCGTTCTCATTTGTGCTGTGAAGCTGGCGAAGTGCATCAGAGCTCGTCCTCACAAGCCATGCCTTCTGTAGGCAGGACATGGGTTTGGCAACCTGAACAGCTCTGCATAGGCGAAATCGACAAAATCTAGGTGGACTGCCCAGCGTCTTAGAATCTTAGCTCGATGTAGGAGACTGGGCGGGACAACCGTGGAGGGTACAGAGCTTCTTCCAGTTTGCATTCACTTAAATTGACTTAGGCTTAGTGGCTTAGCTCAGGTCTGCCAGATGACTTTCTGCTCCCACCTCCAGCCACCGAGATGGACATCGATGGAAGTTGGGGGAGTCTCGCCCAGATGTTGTGCTGCCGTGTGCTAGAAAGGTGCAGAGGTTGCGAGGAACGCAAGCAGTCCGGAGATCTTGTGAATGCAAGCTGGCCCAGGAAGAAGGGAGGATACGAGGCTCGTGCTCCGAATGAAACTTGGATTCACTTGACCGGAGAGCTGGCACTGGGTTTCAAAAAGATCTCGGGTTGTGCCGTGCCCAGAGAAAGTTCATCGCAGAATGCTCTGGCTTCTTTGCTTGACATCCGCTGGTTCTGTCTACAGCCACCACATATCCTGTAGTTGTCCCGGGCTGAGCGAAGTGCCCCTTGTTGTCCCCTCTTTCGCAGGTTCCCATCTCCGGTATGACTGCTCTTGGCGCCGCGAAGTTGGCGCCCGGCCAGGCCGGTGAGTCTCTGCAGGCAAGCCTCTGGACTCCCAGTAGCTCGGTAGCTGTGTAAGGCATTCCGAGCACCGAAACTTGTTACATCATCAGGAGTCGCGACTCTAGCCTTCAGTTCTTGCAGGCTCGTGGCAGTCGTAGTATGTGTTGGTAGCAGTGGTAGTAGTAGGCGTCGTCGTCGTCGTCGTGGTCGTAGTCGTCGTCGTCGTCGTCGTAGTAGTGGTAGAAGTAGTAGTGGTAGTGGTAGTGGTAGTGGTAGCGGTAGTAGTAGTAGTAGTAGTAGTAGTAGTAGTAGTCGCAGTCAAGGGCATGGAATGGGCTTGGGCCGTTTGGGCACTTTAGACCCAGTCCTGTCTCTCATGCGCCCCTAGTCCCTAGTCACTTCACTGTCAGCAGATTCTGGCACCACCTACATACTGGTAAATTACGGTATGCCTCATTACTGGGGTGTGACATGGTGCGGGCACCAAGTTCTCATCGTGCCAGCACGATAGACTGCATGTGACCTGTTCCAAGACCGCCTCGACAAATGCCGGGAATGGAGAGAGGCGCCGGCACCTCACCAACCCTAAACTCCTGAACCCTAAAGTGGGGCTGAGCCGAGTGTTCAGAGTAGGAGTGACTTGATTCACTTGTTGTTTTCTTGTGTTTGGCTGGGATGGGCTGGGGCTCTGAATCGCGAAATAAAAGGTTCAATGTCATACTGGATTAGTTGTCGTGAAGCCTTGCCTGCCTGGCACGAGCATGAGAGTCGAATGCTTTTCAATCCATTTTGCTGTGACTGCTTCTGGTGCCAATTGGTGTAATTAGAAGTCACTTCTTCTTATTGCCGGTGGTACCATCACAGGGTTTCGAACCTCAGGAGTTGCAGCCATACATGTTTCGCGCAGTACATGTTTGAATTGGCAGGAAGTGCCTAATGCACCATAAACCAAGAAGAGAAAGATTATGAATCAAGCTTCAAGGCCTGGCTCTCTGGCCATTTGCCTAAGAGGAAGATGAGGCTTCCAAGAGAGCGGAGAAATGTCATCTCACATAAGCACGTCGGTGTGCACGGACAAGTCGAATCGGCTCGACGACGAGGTAAAGCATGGTACAGCTGAGCTTTAGAAGCACAACTTGGTGCGTGTCCTACAGCATTGTGGTTCTTGGCTTGAACGGAAGTCTCGAGCGCTAGCGCTGAATCGTCCCACGGATGCACGACCCGGACAGAAGGGCCCCGTATACGCGTCAATGCAAGAGAAGCGGCTTGTCAAGAGAGGGGTGCAGGAATGCACAAAGAGCTTGTAGCCGCTTGTCTTTGCGTTCTCGTGCAGGTGCCTCATCTTCCAGCTGCCAAAGCCCTGAGGATCCAAGATGCGCGAAGCTGGACCAGAAATTGATTGGTTTCAAGCCCTTACCAGCAGAGTGTTGTCTGGGGTTTGACGGTGGATGGGACTTGAGCTTGGAAGAGTTTGTCGTTAAGCAGAGTTTGTTGGCTTGGGCCATCGGTATTACGGTATAGGTGTACTTTCACATCATTCGAAAGTCACGGCTACGGCCAGTGCTGCAGAGATGCTGAGAGGTGACGATCGAATGCTTTTAACAGAGGCTTCCGAACCCAAAGTCGCTTGTCTCCTAAGCTTCGCTTCAGTCTGGACGACGATTAGCTTCCACTTCACGGGGCACCTGAAGGTGACGCTCGGGAGCCTCGCCGAGGCCAGATTTTTTCTCTCTGAAGCCACGGCCACGTCTCTACTTACAGAGTAGAGAACGTGGACGGGACAGCCGGGCCGCCGGGCTGGCCCTTCTTGCCCCCACCAGGTCTGGTCTTGCAGGCTAGGTCAAACCAAGCCAGCACCAAGTCTTTTACCTAAGAAGGCTGGAGGGTGAGGAGGGCCAGATGATGCGGACAGTTCACAGACCGTCTAGTGCAGAAGCATCCTAGAATTCCCTATGTCAAGCCGCTGCAACGGCAGGCATGTGACTTTCTTCCCATGGGCTGAGCCCTTGTCCATGCCTGCAATCTCTGGCAGTTCCTGTCGCGGGTTTAGCTGACAGAAGCGCTTTCACAACGAGGCTTGGGCGCGGTGTATATAGCCTCTCGCACGAGGCAGGCCACAGGCCGAGCCATGGAGTTTCGAGTACGACCAAAAATAGCTAGACAATGTAGACAAGTGGAGCATGTAGCCGTGGCAGCACACCAGGTGCATCTCCATCATCTCCGATCAAGAACACCAGTCAGGAATGTGAGCCCAGGGCAGTGCAGATCCGGCTTGACCCCTGCATGAACGAACCCTCGGCGGCCGCCTGCATGTAACCACCGGGAATGACCACTTCGCAGCTCAGAAAAATCTGCATAGTCCCGCGGTGGAGCGGTGGCTCTCAACACCCCGCAGTTTGAAGTTTGTAGGCGGCGGCTGAGGTTGCTTTTTGTGCTTCGCTTGTCACTCAGGAGAACTCCTCGCATGTTATGGCTGCAATCACGTGCCTCACCATCATGTAGGTGCATCGCTGCTGCAGTGCTGAATGCTTGGTGCTACACTTTTATTTATCCCAATAGCTTCAATCCCTTGTGAGCTTGCCTGTGCTTTAGGATGCAGTTGACATAGCGACCGCGAGGCGTGAGTTTGGGTCCTTCGGTTATAGTCATTGACGAATGCCATATCCGTGGAATCTTGAGCATTCCCGCAAATAGAGTTCACGGCCCGAGGCCTGATTGCTGCTTTTCCCCACCGTGCACCCTCCGAGCTACCATAACGTGCACGGGCCCTGCTGACGGCGTCATGCGAGAACCAGTGCATGGCCCGAGTACGTGCTCCAAAAATTGCTGCACAACGGACAGTCTGCATCCGTGGTCAAGCACAGTCTGAAGCAACATGCCATTAATCAGAGCATTGCCCAAAGCAGGCCTCGACTGTTTCCATGGAGTCGAGACATCTGCTTCACAAGACCCAGTCCGTGGCCACTCACGGTTGGACCGCATGCGCGCAAACTGCATGCATTAGGATGGCGCATGGAAGCCTTCCATGCCACGAAAAGCACAGGCCTTGCGATAGGAGCCTGCCCTTGACTGTGCCCTTGGGGAGTCAGGATTTCTTGTTTGGGAGGTTTGGGGGTATGATCCCCTGTGTTAAGATTCATCGGCAAAGGGGGGCTATTCAGCACTTGGTAAGCTTAGTCCTGCACTGAGTGCCTGCTTGTGCAAAGCCACCAAATACGAGAAGCAATTGCATCTTGCCAGTTGGTTTCTGGCTCTAAATTGCGGCTGGCGTGGTTGGCAAGACCTGTTCGAACTGCATGTTCTCGGGTTGCAGATTCTTCCACTGTTGCTTTGCAGGATACCTCGTCGATGTTAGATTGGCTGCGTCTGGTTTTGTCACGCTGCATATGCTGTAAGTTGCAGCTAGGTGGAAATTGCTTGACATTGTCGTATTTTGCAGCATCTCCGCAGGTGTTCTTTCCAGTGGAACCACAAACAAACGTTGCAACTTACAGCACTTGGAGCCCGAGAACAGCCAGTATCGCTGCTCATTACAGCTTTTGCAGCTTGACAACATCAGAAACGCTGCAAGGAACCAGAGATATCGCATGCTGCGTAGCTACTTGGTCAACAGTATGGAAAATAGTTTCGTTTAGACACAGTAGATGGTCACTTGTCCCCGAACGACATCCCCGAGGGCAGGTATGCATGGGCAAATCTCAATGATTTTCCGCGCCGACAGCTCGGACAGCTTGGCTGCAGAACTGACTGACAAAACTAGTGTTGCTCAGCGCGACCGTGTCGCGTGCGAACCTGCGTAGCAATCTGGACTCATGCAACTTCCGATTCGTCAAACTTTACCCAGGTACGTTAATGGCACAAGGCTGACTGAGGTAGCGGTCCAAGTCGGCTAAACTAGCAGCATCACCATAAAGATCGAGATGCTACCTCATCTCATGACCATCTCATCACGTCATTCTCATGACCATGTTCGCAATGATTATCGTTCGTCCGCTGTTTGTCGTATATACATTTCCCTCAATCGTCAATCGTCCTCCTCGGCTTTGCCGCTCATTTACGCACCCGTCCTTTAGCTCTAGTTTGGTTGGCCTGGCAGCTGGCAGGCTCCGAGCTTTGCGCGGCACAGCAGATGGGCGGGAGTAGACAGCAAACCAGGATTGAGACAACTTCAAGAACGATTCTTGAGAATGGTTTCCAAAAAAGAAAAACCAAACAAAAACCTGCCACACCTGTCCCATCTGAGCAAGTCCTCGTGCAGAGGGCCAGTTTTAAGCACCTGTCTCCCCTGCACCAATCCGCACAGAGCTACGGATCCCGGGATCCTGAATCAGTCTCTGTTGATCAGGATTGCCAGGATCCATAATAGGCAGCCGGCTCAGGCAGAATGCAGAAACTTCCAGTCGGCGGGGGATTGTGGAACGTCGTAGACCTGTTGCTGGTGATGCCTGACAAGTCCGGATGTCTCGACTTTTTGTTCTATCTGTTCTATGGCAACTGCCCAAACACCAGTGCTGCAGCCATCGGCGTTAATGTATAAAGCATATAGTTTCCTTTGCCTTCGCTGTCAGACCGTGTAGGAAGCGTTTAAACACCAAGTGTAGCAGAGCAAGTCGGACTGCCGATGTGCTGCGGCAGCTGACAGGCCCTTCTGCTTGCTTACATGCCATCCCCCTCAAGTGAGCCAAATGGCTGTAAAAGCCGAACTGCCAAACAGCCAGTCATGTATTGGAACGTAGTTCGGGGCATGGCTTGGCTTGATCCAGAGAGAGGTCGGGCCAGAAGTGAGTCGGGGCGCTGTCGAAAGCCTATATCTTCCGGTGCTGCGAGCTAGTACTGTGCAAGCTCCTGTCTTGGGTTTCGGCATAACTTCTTGATTCTAGGTTCTTGATATTCAAGCACCAGAAGCATCACCCTGCGCTCGCAGCTCGCGCCATGCACCACCTGCAGAACATGGACGCGAAAAGGATTGATTGCAGTTGTTTACAAGTTGACTGTGAAGATGCGACTGTCAATGAATCGGCTGGTTTTGAAAGTCTCAGTCTTTGTTACTGTTTTCGTTCCGCCGAAAGCGGGCACCTTCTTCCGCGATATCAGCATAGCGCCTCTTCCTGATGGTTCAACCACTGTTCAAACCATCGTTGTGCAAAGAGTCTTGTCTAGAGCCGGGGAGAGCTACGACGACGCACAACCCACAAATCCAGCACAGGTGGATCTGTTGTCGGAATTGCGGTAAGGATTCGGCACCGTGCGGAAAGCTCAAGACTGTCTGCAATCCCCGCCACAAATCCATCCCGATGATCCGTGCAGGCCACTCGAGATGAATATGGCCAAACTAGTCGCCAAGGACCGCTGCAACAGAGGGACGTCCACCGGCGCAGTTGTTTTTAGCACTGAGTTGGCCGAGAAGCAACTTGCTTGAGAACTTCTCCTTCGTGTGGTTACGTGCATTGCAGGACCCCCACGAACTTACTCAGTTCTGGAGCCTGACCTACCACTTGAACAGGTCCACGCCCATACCTCTCCCACTAGAGGGGTGCGGTGCAGTCATGAGGCAGCTGAACATGCTGATTTCGTTGCCTGCGAGATGAACCAGACAATATACTCACAGCAGCTGCTCCATGTCGTGGCACAGCAGACCGGCTACGCAAGCTTTCTGTAGAGAGTGCGTTGGAACCGCCGGCGGAGCAACTGTACAAAGAAGAACGGGTGTCTCCATGGCCCAGGTTCTACGCAAGATTGCATGGCTACCGATTTCGCAGGCGGCCTTCATCCTCCGTTTGCTTTGCTGTGTACTGACATGAGGCACACTTCAAGCGACAGGAAGGCTCTCGAATTCTATCGCAGGATCGACAGATGTTTGCTGCAGCTCTTACTGCGCAAGAGCTGGGCTTCGTCTTGCAGCGAGTGGTGTTGCGGTGGTGTCAACTCAGACGGTGCAGCCTCTGCAGGCCCGACATCAGCAACGAGGCCCTTTTCGAGATGCTGTATGATGGGCTCGAGCCTCCGAGGCCACGGCAGATCTGGGAATCGAACCGTGCTCAGCGTTCATGTGAGAGGCGCGTGCAGTGGTCCATCGTGCGCCTCATACAGCAAGAGTTAGAAGACAGGAGATTGGCTTGATCATGGCTTGATCTCCCGTGGTGCTGTGTCTCTCAGCCCAAAGCTGCACCAGCCGCGCCTTACACAGGACCTGTGACTTCGTCGTGTGGATGGACAGCGACGCATACATCGCCTCCTCGGAGCCACTGGAGACCGTGCGCCGGAGTTAGTCGAGCGCGGCGAGTCACACCGGATCAGAAGCATCTCTTGCGGCAGGTTCTGGTGCAGAACGGTCTGCTGAACTCCTCTGACCCCAATAGCTCCCGTGGTCGGCAACTTAGTCTATGACCGCTGCTCAGGCAGGTTTACGTCTTTACGAACACAAGGTGCATGATATCACCTCCTACCGAACGCAGAAGGTGCATCTTTTCGAGTCGAAGGCGTGATTGCTCAAGAGCCACAAGAGCCCTGCTGCAGCGATGGCGCAGCCGGTTGGAATGCCCATGATCGGCCTCGGCTGCTGGAAAGCCGAGAAGGGAGTGACGGAAGAAGTTGTATACAATGCCATAAAGGCCATACGGCAATGCGCTTGCCACATCACTTCAGGATGGTCTCAAACACTCTTTAGCTTCCGCTCTGTGAAGGTTGGCTATCGACATATCGACAGCGCTGCTGACTACGGGAACGAGCAAGAGGTAGGTGCTGGAATTCGCCGGGCCATCCAGGAAGGCGTATGCAGCCGCTCTGACCTTTGGATCACCTCGAAACTGTGGAATACTTACCACAGAAGGGAGCAGCCTGACACCATGGCTAGTCATGAAAGCATTTCCGGGCAGTCTTCGACATTGTTGTGTCGCTTCGATCCCACACAAGCTCCAGGAATGTTCCCTTGGCATGCCAGAGGACGCTCGATGATCTGGGATTGGCATCTTGGCCGAGTCGCGCAATTGTGCAGGGGAGACCCAGCAGTTGCTAAGCTGCACGCATGAGGACTACTTGGACCTCTACCTTATCCACTTCCCAATCTCGCTAGCATTCGTGCCGTTCGATAGATGCTACCCACCAGAGTGGACGGACAAGCCCGGGAATGCCGGCCACATGATCTTGGATCCTGTGCCCTATCGTCTCTTGGCGGCACTTGTCTGGCTTGAAGCACTTGCTGTTCGCCCCATCGCAGACGCGGACCATACCGGGCAAGCGAAGCCCCGAAACACAGAACAATGGTTCGATTCGTCGTGCTTTACATGTGGCCTCAAGTCTTGAATCAACCTGTCAGCTGTGAGAGTCGAAACTCGCAGTTGTGGCGTCTCAAGGTAACATCGCACTCTCCATGTGTAGGGTTCGGCCATGGTCCACCTTTCCTGCGCTCGCATAGCTAGCCGTGGAACCTTGCCACCCCATCCCTGAGACGATCACCGCGAAACGCCACAAAAGTTCCGCGAACTCGTGTTTACGTGCAGCTCGGCTTCTGAGAAGTAGGGAATTGACCCGTCGAAGTGACGAACTGAGGCGAAACATGGGAGGCTATGCAGGCCCTGCAGGCTTTTCGTCTTCTACAGTTACAGGGTGACCCACAGTTGATTGGTGGCTATGTTCGTAGTCGTAGACTTTATGCAACACTGCAGCGGTATGGCAGATCTGTGCAGTAAATAGATGGATCGGATGGGTTCCCGGTTCACTGCGCCTGCTCGGGCAAATATTGTGAGATCTTGGAGGGAACAACCAGAAGCAAGATGTATTCTGACATGCCAAAGCTCCGTTCTCGCAGCTACAAGGAAAGTGGCAAAGTGAAGCATATTGGAGTCAGCAACTTGACGGTGCAGTCGCTTATGGACGTGCTTTCCTACTGCAAGATCAAGCCAGGCCGAGTTTAGCAGTGTAGCACACTTGCGTTCGGAATGACAACCCATTGCTTCCAAAAATTACCGATCGAATCCGTGAGTGTACTTGAGTCGATCACTTCGAACTTGTGGAATTCCGTCGCCATTTTTGGTACAAGCTTCGAACTGAAACTTTTGATCTGTTTTCTCCCTCCTCGATCTACTGCGAAGTCATGGCAGCCCGGCGAAGCAACTCCTGGTTTGAGTTCCTTGGTGAAAGTCGCCTCGACGCTTTCTCTGAGAATGCCTTCGTCTCGCCGAGTATGCTGTCGCAGCTCCCCGAGGAGGTGAGTCCTACCGAAGTCATCTATGTACTTGAAGAACACTCGAATGCTGGTGCGTCCTCGATTTCTCGAGTCTAAAAATTGCAACCATCGGACCAAGTGCCGTTATCGGCATCCCGATTTCGTGAATCACAAATGGATTGTCCCATATTAGTTGTCCCCAACCTGATCTGCCATAAATGGTTCCAAGTTGCAAAGGGTCTGCAGTTCTCCGACGAATTGCTGGAATCAACATGGTCTTATCCTAGGCTGCAACAGGTACTTCGTGGTGACCGAGTCCCGTTCGCCTATGATCTGATATGGCCGACGGGGGCAAGATCCGGCAGATTTCCCGTGCAGAGGCCGCCGACTACATCGACAATGCGATGGCCGATTTTCGCCTCCGATTCGGAATTGGCGTTTTGGCACAAGCTTCACTTTGTTTACCCGTCTTGGGGTGTCTCCGAGGATGCGGTTCGAGTGCATGCAGAAGAGGAGGAAAGACGACGAAACCTACAGCTATCAACCGCGGATCTTCGCCGAGAGGCAGGGGACAACCTCGAGGGCACCAACGAGACCCCCTGCTGCATCTTGGTCGGACACGAAGCGCCCGAACACAGCGAGGAGAAATTCTTGCCCCGAGGTGACACCTCGACCAGGCCCGATTTGTAGTGCGGGCAATTGTCACCCTCAATGGTCCGGCGATGGAGACAGACTCCGATGCATCCTCTGCACCGAGATTTGGTGCTACCCGGTCTTCTTTCCGCCGAGGCGATGCAGAAGACCGAGGACAGCCGAGTTAAACCACGCAGAACGGATGGGCCGCCGTTTGCTTCCACCAAGGTGATGTGCGACGAGCGGCCTACTTCCAGGGTCGTTTGCCATCGGTGATAGTGCGACAATTTTTCTCCGAGCAGGCATTTTTCTACCTGTTAGAGGCCCGGGCCGCGATTTTGGCCCCGTTGGGCGGTTTCTACATTCAGTGCTGCGATAATGAGGCATCCAGACATGCGCTCATCAACGGGGTGGGCAAACGTCAACTACTCCATTGTGTTGTCGCGGCACATTGGACCTGGCACCGCGGACTTGCACACCGACTCGAACGAGAACCCACCAAGGCAAAGTTTCCGATGCATTCAAACGATTCGAAGATTTCGCCGAGGTTCGACAGTGGATGAGAATCGAGTTACTTTTCTCGACCAGCACGAGTACTGAGTAGGGAGTAGGGTCACGAAGAGATTTTCGGACATAATTTTTGCAGCCAATACTGGTACTGGCTTCTCGGCTGTACCGGGCACAGATAAGATACATCGAGCCCTCCGAGGGAGAGACGGTAAGGTCTCGTGGCGTTCGCCTGCGATGGGAGGACGAGACCACCACGGATGGGAAACGGTCGGTCCTCCAAACATCGAAAGAACGTTTCTGTATGAAATACGATTGAAACTTTCGATGAACCACATCACATTCCGAAGAGAGTCAGAACCACAGAGCATGCCACCGAAGCGAAAGCAAGTGGAAAAAAGAGTGCATAGCAGGAATCTATGCTGTACCTGTGAAAGCTTCTGTTGTCACAGTTGTAGTGCGTCAACATGAAACAATGCCCAAGGATGTTTTTTCTTCAGGTGGCTTGCCACTTCCATGATTCAACTGTTGGGATTCAGGTTGCATCGATTGCATGACATGTCTTGGATGATAGAAACAGTAGTGAGCGGACCAAACGAAGAAGAAGCTGCGCAGTCTGTGCAGTCACCCTAGCAAGTTCCGACCGGCCACTGTAGACAATCAACGATCTGAGCTCGTCAACTCGAAGCACAGCTGCCCCCGCAAGTGTATGCGACAGTCTGAGCGGCTGAAGTGCATCTCTTGAACGCTGAAAGCACCTGGTTTACCTTGATTTTTGAGCAGCAAGCAGCAGCAGCAAGAGAGACATGGCACCACGTTGCTTTCTTGCCATTTATCTCTCGACATTCCCGAGACCACAATGAGGGCAACACGTGTGCTCGCACGGATCAAAGCGGGTTGACAAAGGCTTTGTAGCACAGCAAGCCATGAACAAACAAACTTTTGAGCTCCGAGAAACAACGTGCCCTGCCATCCGAAGCCGTTTCCCTGGCCAGTTGTCAATCAGATTGAGAGCCACGTCTACCTGCAACAACCAGGGCTTGTTGAGTTCTGCAAGGCGGGGAACGCTGAATCTTGCCGACTCGCATAGTGGGACACAGTAGTTGGAGGTTTTTGCCGCTTGTGTAAAGAAGGTAATTCTAACGAGTTTTCGCGCCGACGGTGTCTCAGCAAAACTGGCAGGGTCCCTTGCAGGAAAAACACACGCAAGACATCGCTGGGATGTGTTCATCGCTTCGTGAGCTTGCAGGAATCAGGTCGTGGTCCTAATCCATGTTGCCCCCGAAATCACGGCAGCTCCAGGCACACGGGATAGGAGTGACAGCGTTCTCGCCGCTCGGAGCGTCACTGGGCCGCAGTCAATGCAAACTGGCGGTTTTGCTTGTAGCCGTCTTCAGTCACGCGTAATATGATGCCGATGGGAACATGCACAAGGGCCGAGACATCATGTCGACAGCTAAACCCCTGCCAACAAAAGTACTGGTACTTGAAGCGCAGTGCACCGGGAACGTAGGAAAGTTGACGAGTCGAGCAGATCGAACAAGAATTCCATGTTACCGGGTGCAGTTTGGTGCAAGATGATATTCCGTGTTTTTGCCAAATCCGCTATCCAGAAACAAGCATTGAATACTCAGACAAAACTCTGCTTCCAGTTCTGCCAGTAGCTCCGTTGACATTCAAGCGTTCGATGATGGGGCTGAAGCTTCAACAGAGCCACAGTTGAGTGTTGGACGTGAGACGTTTCTGCGATTTGAGTTTTGCCGCAGTTTTGCCTGTGAGTTATACTTGGCCTGATTGTTTTGAAGCTCTTCGGCCTTGTTTTACTTGATTCTGCGTCCAACGCATAAAGCCAGTGTTCAGGGTGCTGGGGCTTCTCGGCATCGAGGCGTCTTGGATAGCTGTGAAAACCAGTTTGTCGTTACGTTCTGTGTTCGTTGCAGCATGTTGTGGGCGTTGTTGTTCACCGTCTAGGCATGGATCAATTGCAAATAGAACTTGGGGAGCCTGAGTGAAGACATAGTGAATCTAGAACCAGACAGGAAGTCGTACATGAACATCGGCTTGGCCACTGCCGACGAAGATTGTTTTCTGGAGCCAACTCTGCAGTCCATCGCGGCTGCACATGAGAAGACTGTCGGCCAGGTGCTAAGCGCTCGAGTGCGATTTCGATACAGAGCTACCGCCAGCGCCTTCTGAGCCCACTGGAAAAATTACAGCTGAGGACAGGTAGCTTTACGTTTTCAAGTGCAGCGTGGATGCTCCGTAGTGCCAAAGAGTCAGCCACTTGGACTGCATGGTGCGCTGTGCTTGGGCCATCCGAATATGTTGTAGTATTGGACACGTCGCGATGCCACCAATGGTTGACACAGACTTGTGCACCGCAGAGGAGCAACGACAGATTGAAAGAGAATCTCGACATTTTGGGCTTCGAGCTCTCCGCGGAGGAATTCCGATCAACACAGGTCGAAGAGTTGAATTAGGACAACTAGGATGTCTGCGAAATACTGAAGACGTACTAATGCTCAGCGTAATTTTCATGTGTTTAAGCTGTTTTTCCACAAGTTTTGAAACTGCATCTTCATGCCTGCACCGAGGATTGGAAAGAATTTTTGCATTTAACACATATATACTGAAGGATTCTTACTATGCTTAACATAAGTTGCAGAGATCGGGGCCAGAGCTGGGGCAACCCCCGGAGTCAACAATGTTGTTTTAGGATTCCGGGGCCAGAACTGGAACTGAAAGTCTCCTATTTTCTCTTTCTAGCACGACCACTGGTTTAGTTAGGGAGGGAGGGAGGGAGGGGAAGGAGGGAGGGTCCAGGGAGGGCTGCGTGAAGGCTGACGCAGGTTGGTAGCATTTATGAAATTGTAAAACTCAGTTTTATTGCAGTAAGCAGCGCTAAACTCGACTTGCATGCCAAGTTGCTGCACACGTGCTGTTTGAGCGTCCTAAGGAACAAGCGGGGCTGACCCCGAGCATCCTAAGGAGAGGGGATGGAGAGGACAGCAGCCTACAAACTTGCTCGACTTAGCGTCCAGCCCCTCTCCTTAGGACAGGAGGGGATGTCCCCGAGCGTCCTGAGAGAGGTCAAAACGTCCTCTCCTTCCAACATCCGAACTACTATTTTGGAGAACACTTGAAGGATTGCGATTTAAGGAGTTTAAGGAGTCCACCGAACTTGAAACCTCAAGGTCCCTGAGCCTTGAAGCCTTAGACCCTAAAGTAAATCCCTTACGAGGGAAGCACAAACACGCTCAAATCCAGGCTCCGAGCAAGAGCCGTAAACCCGCCCTAAACCCTAAAATCCCTCCGGAACCTTAAAATAAATCCTGACCAACTCCAACTAACCAAAGCGACTAACCGCCGAACACTTGGACACACACGTATAGCTTATGAAAGTACGGTTTTAAGCGACGACCTCCCCCTCGCTTTCCCTCCTCGATTCCGTGTCCCTCCCTTCAAGAACGCGTCTCCTGTTTGAAGTCCCGTCTCAGAAAGGCCGAAACAGCCTGTTTGTGAGGATTGTTTTGATCATGACAGCTGAAATTTACGGTTTGCAGGTGATGCTTTTTGCTCAGTTTGCACAGCGCGTAGCTAATTTTCAATCCTGCGGCATGGCAGCACTTACAGCCCAGGCTTGGCACGTGCGTCCAGCCAAAAGTCAAAACCAGCAATGACAAATCGTTCTTGCCACTTTGCGCTCAGTCGTGTAAATTTCTCTTGGACCATGTCAGCCGTGGTCATTGGGCCGCAGCAGCTCCCCTTTGGCCGAATCAGCCTGTTGTACTACATTGCTTTTCATGCCTTGATCCCACCGAGAAACACACACACACACACACGTATCGTGCACCTTGCAAATAGCTGTCAGCATGTCAGCCGAGCTGTGCCTCATGAACTGGAATAGCATATTAAGCTTGCATGTTGCATTATAAGTGTGCAGCCACTTCAATTTAATGTGTTGACAAGCTATAGTGCATGCATGCCTTCATGACAACTGTATTTATGCTCAACATTAGAATTTGTTGGATGTCAGCATGTGCCATGGTGGTGCATATTATTTTATAACCAGTAAGTTAATTAAATATGTTGTGATATGCATCCCGGCATTGGCTCCAGCACAATTTAATACAGAACTGTTGCCAACCGAGAAATGAAAATAGATTGACACTGGAAAAATATTTAAAGGCGAGAAATCAATGAACAAATTCCGCTAAGCGCTGGACCCATGCCACAAGCCATCCGCAGAGGAGATGCAGGCTATCGAAAAGTTGGAGCAGCTTGTCTGCCTTGTGCCACTTGCAGGGTTCATTGTTGTCCCTGATGTGAGACCGTCAAAGACCAGCATAATTCTCGAGGAGATGTGAGGGACTAGTGACCTGCCCGCGACAATCTCAGACATGCAAGTTCTGAGATCACACTCCCTTTTTACTCTTGTGCGCCAGATGAAGCATGTTGCTGTGAGTAAGGGCTCTTGTGTGCGAAGATGCCAAAGACGTAAACGTCAAGCCCGTGCATATTTCATGCCGTGAAAGATCTCGCAAACGAAAGTGCATGGCTGGGAATTGGAACGAGCCCGCTCCAGTAGAAGCAGCAGCAGCAGCAGCAGCAGCAGCATAACAACATGTTGGGCTGACTTACACGTAATGCATCTCGAAGACGTGTATGCCACGAGCTCCGATGCAGCTTTGCGAGAAGGCGCAACCGGCGATTCAACGATCCAGCTGTCTTTGCACGTGGCTGGGGTGCCCCAGGCTCGAAAGAGCATTGGAAGTGATGACCTGCATCCTTAAATGTAAGCTGTGTCAATGCTTGCTACAATGTATTATGCCGGCAATGCTGCTCCTTCTTGGCAGACAGGCTCTTCGATTGCGCTGGTTGGTTGCCCTATTTATGCGTGATGCTCCATGCAACGGCATCATGGTCTCGATCGTCAGCTCCTGTAAGAGGTCTGGATCCTGGGCCCGACCATCGGAGCATGCTGGCTGCTGCAACCGTCAAGTGCTCACTCATCGGAGTCGCCGCAGTTCTCGACTTGTCCAGACAGTTGAGAACTCTTCGAGGCTGAGCCGTTTTATCCAAGTCTGTGCTTGGCAGATTCTCGGTGTAGATGGATGTGCGTGCGGACGTAGATGCATCAAAAGTCGCGAGACGTGCTAGAAGGCCAGAACTTCTCGGCACTTGGCAGGATTTGCAGACACATAGGTCGAATGCCTGCACGACTGGCCGTTCACGCACTGCGAAATATCTAAGAAGTCCCACTGCTTTGCCTCGTCACGCACGCTGCATGGCTCAAGCAA
Organism: Symbiodinium sp. CCMP2456; assembly: GCA_905221635.1. Lineage (NCBI taxonomy): Eukaryota > Dinophyceae > Suessiales > Symbiodiniaceae > Symbiodinium > Symbiodinium sp. CCMP2456. The sequence goes on along the minus strand of CAJNDV010037174.1, from coordinate 23,296 downwards.
CCTCCACCTTCATGCTGCTTTGATTCCATGTTTCGTTGCGTGCATGAGCCCGCCAAAGGAAGGCCCGTAGGCGGGCTATGGAGCAGGAGACACAGCCACGAAAGCGCCTGAGGACCGAACAGGGAGAGCCTGAGCAGGGGCAACCTGACGCAGTTCTGGGAGCGGCTCCAACCGCGCCGGCGCCTTCCATACCTGGCGGCTGCATGAAAGTGGCGGATGTGTCGGCTCCAGCTTCATCGCACATACCTGGTGTGGCAAGCATGGGCATGCCTTGCAATGGGTGCGGCTGTGGTGCTTCGCTGGGCTCCAACGCCGGAATGCTTGGAATCATGCACCAGCAGCAGCAGCAGTACATGATGCATCAGATGGGCATGCTTAACCACATGATGATGATGGGAGCCCTGATGAATCCCATGATGGGCCAAATGATGCCTCCCACACCCACCGATGGAACACTGCTGGCTACCACGAGTCCCTCATCCTTGCCGGATCCTGCTCTGGTAGCTAGCAAGCTTGACGATGATGACGACGACCCTCGGCGCCATGTGATAGCCTTTATGTTATGCATGCGTCCGAGTCATGCCGCGCTCAGTCCAAGTGGATTGCAGCAGCAGTGGCAGATGCTGCTCTCCAGGCATATGTCAGCAGACCTTTGCTGAGGTGCCACCCGGTCCTTCGTCAAATATCAACCATCCAAACTATCGACCTCCAGATGTAGAGCCAATACCAGGTTGGGGAAGCAGAAGCGAATTCGGGGCTGAGGGGGGTTTGAGGGAGACCTCGTGTCCTTACGCCTCGCTTATCGTTTGCAGCTTTTGGCACGCTGGCAGGTGTGACCGACCGACGATGGGAAGGCCGCATCAAGATGTGGCAGCTAGGTGGAAGAGTGGATGTGAAGCGCAATTCCTGTCGCAGACTTGGCTCGATAGAGCGCTGAGCCCACTGAGGTTTGAAGACAAAGGCTACGGCTTCATCTCGTTCCTCGGACATTAGTTTCGCTGTGCCACCAATCGGCGGGAGCCCGATATGGACCGAGGAATGAAGAGTTGAAGAAAAGATTCAAGGATCTGGATGTCTTCCTGCACCAGAATCAGAAGCGCCACTTCAGGCGAGGAGACCCTTGAACCACATATGGGGGGAGAAGATCCAAATAGTTTGAGAATTACTAGTTAGTATGGCAATGGTCTCGTGTGGGAGCTGGCTTTCGAGATCTGGAACACTGTGGACGGCTAGGGCCATGTAAGAGTCGTGCCAGAGAAGAGTCTAACTGCATCTTTAAAGCATCGCCTCTTCCGGGAAGCGTGGTTGGACCAGTTTTGCGAATCGGATGCACGCGCAAGCACGCTCCGCTACTAATCTTGGTTCAATTCTTTCTGATTTCTGGTTTTGCGAGTGAAAAATTGAAACTAGTTGGACAAGGCAAGCTTCTTTCGTTGATGCAGGGGTTGCCGCCAGTCAAAGTAGTGCTTGCCACAACGACGTGCGTGTCTTGTTATCTGCCACTGCACACACTTTGAGTGCCGAAGGCCTCTTTATGTTTGCTTTCTTTGCAGCGTCAGTTTTGTGATGCGCCTGCCTATTGAGAAGTTGTCGTTGACTTACTTAGGACTTGGTCACCTTCAGCGTGTACCCGAATTACCGGGGCCAGCCGCAGGCTTTGTGGGATCCGCTGACATGGTGCTTGGGATGCGAAGGTTCACACGTAGACTCATAGACAACTTGGCATACCCAACCCAGAACCAAGGCACCTCTCCCGGACCAGTCGCGAACACAGGAGCTCAGACGTATGGAGACCATCCAATTTTGGCCGGGTTCCACAACACCTTATATATGACAACTTTGCCCAAATAGCCGAGACGGAAGTCGATGGTGTCAACATTCGGGCGGGAGGGAGTGGGGGTTGCGCTTGGGGTTCGTTGTGTGACGTCACGCACAGACCAGCCGCGGGTTTGCATGAGAGTGTGGCAGGAAGAAAACGCTCTCTCCCAACTGATGCCGTCCGTCCATGTCGATCACCCTTTTCAACAGCAACTGTTTCGGAGGATGAAAGGCCAAATCAGGACCCGCGGTCCATTGATCCTTTACACTTTAAGCAACATGCTTCGGCCCCTATCTTCCAAGAGGTAACGAGTGGTAAGCGAACTTCCGCCGCGATCTAGTGGTCGAGGTTTCCTGATTTGGACAGGCCACAGAGCTGCGGCGCTGGAAAGGCAGCGAGTCATGAGGAGGCTTCGGCTTGTATTCATCGTTCTGATAAGCAGATTCAATTTCGACTTCCTGACTGCCTCGGTCAGTGAGCAGACCACCAGACCCCTGATATCATGCTAGATCATGCTCTGCGCAGCGATCCGACTGCCGGCTCGACGGGTTAGCAAAGACCAACACGCGCACAGCAACGGTCACGGTTGACCTGCTCCGCTTTTTGCAGGTCGGCTGTAGGGGTGTGCTAAATCTCTTAGGAAGTCAGACTCGATGCTGCATGAGATGCTTCTTGCTAGGCCGTGAATGCAAAGCGCCGGGAAGCTGGGCTACGCATCCGGCGAGCTGTGCCATGGAGGGTGAACAACAGCAAGTGCCTCGTGCCATTGGAAATAGCTGCGAACGCCCTTGTCTCACCCGGGTTGGCACCGCCAGCAGATTGCAGAAGTGGAGCTGCTAGAATCGGCGCGGAAGCAAGACAGCCTTTTTGCAATACAAGGGCTGCTAAAATCTTGGGACGAGTAAGGTCCAGTATGTCAACCGTATCTATGTGGGTTGGCCAACATGGCGTCATGTCACCCGCAAACACCATCCGGTCGCCAGCCCATTCTAGCACAGCCCTGCCAACTCAATACCGACGAGATCATGCACGCGGAGTTTCCTGTCTGCATCCGCCGCATCTCGCAGCAGAAAGAAGCTGTTTGCCTCAGCGTTGGCATTGCAGCGTCACGGGGGCTCCGGCCGTCCGTGCAATTGCAGGAATCCCTGAATATGCTCAGCTAATGAGGCTAGGCTCATGAGCTGCTTCTCTTTATGGCATGATGCATAATCTTCTTACTCTTTCCGAAATGTGCTTCACGAATATCGGCCGCAATGGAATCAATTTGTTGACGTGAGCTTCATGGCATGTAGGACGTGATGCAACGGACCTCGCATGTGCTTGAGGCGAGGCTCCTGAGCGACTGTTCTTCTTCGCCTCGGCACTGTCACGCGGAGAGCTCAACTGAACTGCACAAGAAGAGCATGCTTGATATGCTTGAGATGACCGGTTTTCCACGTAGGACATAGCCGTGCATCTGCCATCATCCGCCAGGGGAGGCTGCAAAAGAGGGTGAGTTTGTCCCGCACGTCACTCAGCAAAACGGAGTCGAGCTAAACCGATCGAAGACTAGAACATGTCTCGTGCAAACTGCGAGCACAGAGACAACAGGCGTGTCAACATCAACATCTCCGACCATTTCATGGTGGTTCGGAACACGCCTGTCGTCCGGAGCTGGGGTGCGTTCGTGGCAGCTGTAAAGTTGGAACCAGATGACAGAGACGCCATTTGAGTTGCCAGCTCCGAGGCACGCCGGATGATGGAAGAATGGCCACTTCGACGAACGACGAGTATCGTTGTGGCAGACAGCCAAAGCAATATTCATTTTCATTGCACCTGAGGTTCCAGCTGCCAACGCGACCGTCCCATGGCCTGGAGTGGTTTCCTCACTCCGCAACTGTCAAGAAGCACAGTCTGAAATTAATGCACGGCTGTACGAACAAAGCGACAAGTAGCCCACACGCATTGCTCGCACGGGCCGTGAGCATCGAAGCTGTGAGGCCGGAAGTCCTGAAACGGACACTCGTCATAGCAGCGCAAGCTGAGGATGGTAACCCTCCCAGTGTTTCTGAGACCCGCTATATAAAAGCCGAACCGCAACGTGCTTTCGGCACGCACGCACCGGAACACCCACGCTGAGATGCACTGAGAACCTCTCAAGTGTCGCAAGTTCAACACACAAATCTGTCGTCACCGAGTTAGAGACCGTTACCTCCTTGGTGCCATGGCGGCTCTTCCGCCGACATCCCCAGCACCTGGGCTGGTGCCCGTGTGCTTGCGCGCGCCTTCTGGGAGCTCCACTAATTAAGTCTCGGTTCATCCAAACAGATCGAAGCTTTCAGCAGCGCAGGTTGCGCAGGAGGCATTTGCACTTAAGGTTGGAATGTTTGTATACCGGCAACATTATTAATAAAGCCTCACCTCGTGGCTCCATGTTCCATCCTGAATCCGTCAGAATGGCGTCTGACGGCAGCCGATAGTTGCAGCCTTCAGGAGGACTGCTATCTATTACCTCCCACCTAGCCACGCTGCAGCTTTGCAGTCGAAGCCGCTCAAGGACGGGTTCTGCATGTGACAGCCATGTCGACTAATTATCCAAGCAAAACAGCATTCGGTGGCTTGAGACGCGAGTGAAGCTTTCGGTTTGAGTGGGCTTCTTGAAAAGCCAGAAGTTCAGGTCCCTGCGGACTGCCCATTGTAGTAGACGCACCGGCATATGGACTTCGTCCCCTGCAGGAACCACACACAGAGGGTGCGCCGCAGACGCCCCTCACGAACTTGGAAGCAGCCGAGGATGGACGTTCCTTGATGTCGAAGTCCGGATGCAGAACCGTCGAATCAGGATGTAACGAAGCCCTGCAAATGCTAAAAAGCCTTGTCGCACGTACGTGCCACCACGTGTCAGCAGCCTCTCGAATTGTCCACAGCTGTTAGCCGAAGCACGGGCTTCGCTGCACCGTCCCAAACACAGCGCAGGATCCTGCTGACACGGCTGACATCCGGGAAGAGTTGGAGGCCTTCTTAGCTTCCCTGCCTGTGTTGTAGTAAGGACTGTAAGACTGTAAGGACCATGCCCCAGATGGTAACTGCTCTGCTTACGGCTGGTATGCAGGATGACACAATCGACCATCTCGGGGAGGTGGTGGGCAGTGGGGGTCGTCAGGGTAAGCCCCAATTTGCATGCCAGATGCTTCTGCTGCTCCCAGGTTCGACTTGATTCCCAAGCCAACGCATGAGTCAGGTACCAGACGAACAAGGTTAGTCTTTTCGAGCTGAGGAAAAGATCCAGAAACATCCGGAAGTTCCACGAAAACAAGTAAAGCTGGGATGGGAAGATAGTAATTAACGGAAGCTATGAAAAGCTGGCCCAAAAGCTGTGAAAAAGTATGATATCTATGGAGAACTGCAGAAGTCCGTCGATCATTCCTGGCTCAATATCTCCTAGTGCACATCTCCACTTTGCACAACGCGAAGCACTTCCTCCACTCGCCATTGGAGTTTTGGGGCCTCCCGATCTCAAGTTCCAGTTTGCTATGGAAGCTGCAGGAAAATAAAAGATTACTTTTCCTTTTTCTGTGCCCAGAGAAGCAATTAATCGGTTTGATGCTGCCATAGAACCCCACCACAGGATGCACGCCCGGAGACACCGCAGTGGCCTTTTGCCGAAGACGCGCAGCACGAAGAGCCCGAGGTAGCCTCGTGGTGGAGTAATTAGCAGATATTGGAGTGCGAATTGTCCGAGCTTTCCCACAAAGTATGTTATGAGTTGGAGGTCGTTGGTGGTGCTTTGAGTCGGGCTCCGTCCAGGATGTACATGTCGCCTTAGCATGAAGACAAGCTTCGGTGTCAGACTTGGTTTGCCGGCCGGAGCCTGGAGTTCAGATCAACATACGTATGTCCAATAGACAAGGCCATTGACGGCTTGCAGCAGCTTCCTTTTCCTGGACTCGAGCCTGGTGTGCAGGAAGCACAGATGCCGGCAATGACAGTTCCCTCGCACAAAGCCGCGAAACTGCAATGTGCAGCTTGTTTGGGTTCGGCCTTTGTGTTTGGTGCACCTGCTCGCTTCTGCTCAAACCATCAGCATTGATAAAGCTGGAGCCCGACGCCGCTTTGTGTCTGCAAAGATGACCTCCGGGCCAACAAAGCGTGCTGGCGACAACGCTGAGCTGGCCAAGCAAAGCAACATGTTGAAATCGTTTCTAGCACCATTCCAGCAGCGGGATACCCCGCCAGCAGAAGAAACGACTTCTTTAAGGGAGCAGCAGCCATGCTGTAGACTGTAAATCTAGTTCGAGTGCACTACTCCTCGTGTGAAACCCTGTTGGGCAAGTAAGCATGTGGTCTTGTCCAGAGGATCCTGGAGATCATAATACCACATGGTGCTTAAGCTTGTCAAAATAAAATCGTTTGCATGTTGTCCTTGAGTCCGCGATGTATGCCACTCACATGGTTTCGACTCAGGTTTTGATGCGAACTGTCCTTTTCAATGTTCGTTTCGAGTAGGTTCTTACGTTTGGCCAGGCATAAGGTCGGAACGACAATCACAAAAAGCGCGCGCACACACACACACGCTCTCACTCTCTCTCGCTCTCTCCGATGTCTTCGAAGTTGCATACTAGGGGTCAGTCCTAGGATGCAGATCCGTGCTTTAGTGGCGTTTCAGCATTGTCCCGTGCCAGTCGTTTGCAGGGTGGGCTTGAAATGACACAATAGAGACTTCTTTTCAGTTCGGCTTGGTACACGAAAGATACCGACAAGTCCCCCGCACAGTTCTCGAAAGCTGCAGTAGTTTCTTGCATGTTATTGCTTATGTGGGTTTCGCATTCATTCTGAGAAGCCTGGACGGGCATGGCTCAGTCTTCGGTTTGTTTCGACATAAACCCTACGCACAGCGGCCACAGGAAAGCAAAGTACAGTAAGCGCCGAGAAAGCATCTTGCAAGCGCATAATTCCACTTTACTCCCAAGCGACTGCGGAGCCTTGGACCTGCCGAGGAGCCCTGGCCTGTTGCTGGACCGTGGCCGACGGAAGTCCAGCAGTTCGATTACGAACAGCGGTTGCAGCTTCTGGGCATCCGTTTGAACACAACCTCTGCCATGTAAAAATGTTCGCAAGACTCCATGGAAAAATGCTGGGTCTGCGCGTGCCGGCGCCGCGTGCGGGTGGCCGGGGGCAGAGGGGTGGGGGTGGGCGGCGTCGGCGGGTGGGTACTCCACTGAAGCCCGGTCTCCTCGTATTGGAATCCGGGCAAAGTGAGATACCGTCTATTGTGACGAGGGCGCATGACCTCTGTATGACCCGCATTAGCACCAGCAGGAGCAGATCAACGTAAATCAAACTGAGGCTGCAGATGATTCAGCAGATGCGGATGCAGAGTTTTCAGCAATACCAGCCTCATGGATCCACTCAGCTTCCGCTGCAGCCTCATCAGCTACCTCAATCCTGCTTGCCGCTCCTCGCACAAATTGGCAGGTTGCTTGCATTCCAAATCCCAAAGATGAAGAGTCTGAAGAGATTTGTGGTGCTTGCATTGTAAGTCGGGGCGATCTTGGGTGGCTCCAATACGGGTGCGATTGGACTTGAGGCAAAGCTTCGACAGTTCATCGGGCGCGTATCAAGACAGTGCCTCGGCCATTGCGATTCGGAGGGACGAGCCACTACCGGCGCATGTCAGCCCCAAGAATTGCGCACGATTACAAGAAACATGTTGCACACGGGGAGTGCCAGCTGCGGGACACTGCACACACGAGGAAGCTTTGGGATGAGCGTCAAGAAAGTGGAATTTCTTAAGTTCCGCTGATCGTGCAGGTGGCAGGGGCTCAAAGTATTTCGTGCCTTGGCGCAGACATTGCATACTGTGCTGAGGGTGTCGGAGAATATGCATGGATCTTCGATCCGATCTTAACTTCCGGATGGGTTTCTGCGTACAAAGGCATCTTCTCATATTGATCCTCGCCTTTCGCATTTTGTATCTGTATTCAGTGCTTTTCTAGCTTATGCTGAGTTTTACGGCAACCACCGCTGACACCCCCTTGTCGCTGTAGGCTGGAGGGTGTGAATCCGAGTCCATCCAGTCCTGACTGGAAGTTTTGGGCTTGCACCCAGCCGGCTTTTGACGACGGCTTGCAAGAACAAGCTCGGACCGGAAAAGCATGAGTGAAACCTGTGCCAGACAATTAACATTCCAAGGCCTAGAAAGCGACGATCACTGACCTAGCCTGCCCATTATCTTGTTTTCGATCCCCTCATGTGCCAGACCAGGATCATGTGTGAATTATTGGCTCGGACCGTAGTGATACGTAGACTGCACGCAGAAAAATTCAGAAAACCTGCGTCTAGTCCGGAAGGAATCATGCGGTCTTCACTTGCAGCACCAGCAACAATACCAGTGCACCGATGCGCACATGTTCGAATCGGCACACGAAAAGACTTGGCTTGGCGTGCGCCTTGGAGACACGCGTGTTATCTTTGGTGACGTGGTGATGGGAGCCGGCAATCGGTCTCACTGCAAGTCATCCTGAGGAGACGGGTGAATTCGGACCCAGC
>CAJNDV010037174.1:0-14486 GCA_905221635.1 Symbiodinium sp. CCMP2456 | reverse complement strand
GTCAGGATTGTCGGTGTTGGGCGGCCACCAAGATTTCCATCTTCGGAAGTGTTCCGGGCCTCTCTTTTTTGCCGCTTCTAGCGATTTTGCGGACAACTGACAGACTAGCGCCGTGCTCACTGATGTTGCGACACGTCCATAAAGCCCACCTGCCCATGGACTCTACAGTACCGGATAGCTCGGTTTGTGCAGCGTAGTCGGCGCAAGTTGGATCGCGTGGGTTTGAGAGGAGACCACATGCAGGAGATCCGATTACAGCACCCTCAACAAGCGTTGGGCTTCCGGGTTCGGGGCTTCCTCAGCAAGGGGCAGGTTGGATCTGAGAGTTGTTTTTGCCTTGGAGGAGTTTGACAGAAGCCTTGCCATAGCCCTCGGCCTCGCCGTGCTTTGTCTCAACAACGGCTCGGTCGGCCGCAGCCTTTTCGAAGCTGAAGGCAAGTGGTCTTCTAAGAGTGTTCTGGTCTCCAAGGGTGGCAGTGGACTCGCTAAGGTCAAATTCTTGTGCGACGCCCATCTGGCTGAAAAATTCAAGTGACTCCAGAAATTAGGCATACTGCACCTGCAGTTCTGCGTCATAATCGATGCCTCCAACTTTGGCTTCCTGAAGAAAACCTGCTTTAGCAAACAAAAAACGTTGCGCATGCAGCCCACCGGAGGTGTCAGGCAATGAATCGTGAATCTCCTGCACTGCTCCGGCACCCGTGGCCAAGCTGAGGTGAATCCAGCGGGCCGCAGAAAAGCGCAGAAGCCACGCGAGGTGCACATGCCTCGCACATTGCAGGGCATGCGTGTGCCACACCTGATATATATATATATATATATATATAAGTGCGCAGGGTGGCTTGGCAAGCGTATTGTCTTACCTCCTTCGAGATGGAACCCGACCTTCGAGGAGCATCCGCCAAGTGCGCTGGGCGGAAGCAGCCATATTCCAACCATCACGCGCAAGGCAAGGCTTTGGCAAACTTCACCACAGTGTGGCATGCCAAGGCGACCCTTGAACAGCGCAAGCCAGTGTCCAAGCCTGTGCATCCGCATCACGGAACCTTCACCTGACCTGCCTTTTCGTGTACATTGAGCCCAGTAGACCACTCAACGGTACATTGAGCCCAGTAGACCACTCAACGATGACTGTGCAGCGCAATGCAGTGCCATGCATGCATCCGAATGCTCCTTTTCTCCGGATCGTGACGGTAAAACAAACAAACCGGACCATGCAAAAGTTGGAAGAGCAGATGTGCATTCAAGTCCACCTGGTTGGCGTGTACATGTGCTGTGCGACGCATTCAGTCGTTTTCACGGATTCGTTCGCATTGACGTGCAAGGCCGCGGAAGAATGCTTGGAGTCACCGCTCCCTTGCGGTTTCAATCCGCCTGAAGAGCTTGCCGACCAGGCAGCTGAAGCAAGACGACGCCAGGACAGGTTTGCTGCAAACGGGGCTTGGGCTCTTGGCTTTTGACCATGGGTTCAGAGATTTCGAGGTTCTGGCCTCTCCCTCGCAAGGCGCACAGCAAACCGGGCGTTCCCCTTGAGAGTCAGGCGGACTTGCTGGCCGAAAGGCGGAGCCGCGTGATCGACGACGTTGCAGAAGCCAGAGGGCAATGCAGTCCCGCCACTTGGCCATATCACCCGAACCGCCACACTTAACTCGATTGGCTTATCATCGATATCTTTTTCAATGGGTGACCCTCTTTCTTTCTGCTCTGCGTCCGGTCGAAGATGGTCGAAGCAATTGGTTAAGGGGCTGCATCTGGAACTGCTTCAGTTCAAGATCGTTAACAGTAAGACTTCGAATCGACGATGTGTGCCATGTGGAAGTGGTTCGGAATGTGTCGCTTGAAGGCGTCATGCTTCGTGTGCTGTTGATCCTGAGCCAACAGAAACTTCGAGATTTTGCTTCAGATGAGTTCCACAGCTCGCTTGTTTCGGTTCATGCGCAGAAATTCCAACGAATGGTGCACTCAGTCTCGTCTCGCATCATTCCAAGGAGACGGGCGACTTCGGGCCTAGCAGAGCCGATCTGGGCTCTGGCGGTTCGGTCAACTTCGCACTACAGGTGTGAGGAAGCCTTTGCTGTCATAGCAGGGCGATGGGTCCGAATGTTGATCCACCAGCTGAAGCATCTCAAGCCTCTCAAGCTACAGCTGCTCAAGAGCAGTTGCACAGCCTGTTTTACCCTGTGTCATGGATAGCTCTCAAGCCAGACCCAGAACCACCCGGAACCCGCTCCGCAACCTGCCAGAACCACCCGGAACTTGCTCCCGAATCTGCTCTGCAACCGGCTCCGGAACCCCTCCTACGTGACCGACTCCAGAACCATCCAGAACCGGAACGCACCCCAGAACGGGTGAAGCCATATAGACAGGGCACAGGAGAAGAAGGGAAGGGAGCAGAAGGAATGAAAGTTCACATGGAGACGGATTTCAGCCTCTATACACTCAGATCCTGCATTTTCCGATGCGTCAAAGCGTCTCAGTGTTTGACGTTGTCAATGTCATCCGTAGTTACGAGTCGTGCTGGCTGCATCGTCGTATGTTAGAGCAGCGAGATCCTGCATGAGCATCAGACACACACACACACACGCCGTCTCGAAAAATATGTTTTCAGTTCCGAGGCCCTGCACACTGGTATAAGAACATTGCTCATGCAATCGCGCCCATGTTGTGCTTCTTGAATCTTGAAGTGCTGCACAACATCATCACGGAGTGGCGGTACAGGAAAGCATACATGCAACAAAGAGCGAGTCAAAAGAAGTGTACATGGTCATTCCCTCCGCCTCGGCACTCGTTCCCACTCCCCCGTTAGTTTCCAGAGTGAGTTAGGGATGCAGAGTTTGGTCATGAACGGTCACTACGTGGCGACTGGGGCGACCCCAGTTTGTGGCGGAACTCGTTCGCAAGGTAGCGGTGATCGCTCGCGGTGGCGGGGGTTGTGGTGGCAGATCCGCACCATATCAGGGCTATGTATGTGCGTGCATATTTCCGCATATGCGTATATGGGTATGGACTTAATGTACATTGACGTATGTGTTTTTACAGAAAGTTCGTGTTTGCATATGTAGATATGTACACGCACCGCGGGCGCCGTCAAAGCAAGTCACACACTTGAGTCTTTGAAACTACTTCGGGATCTGAGGCCCAGAGAGAACAGGCTGAAAGCTGGGCTAACGCCTAGCGAGCGCCTACAGATCAGAATATGCTTGTGCCGGGACCAAGCAGACAGTTGCAACGCGAACGTCTCTCGTCATGTGCAGGCCGCTGGCGAAGCCTTGAACCGAGCTATGGAGTCCAAGCCCCGAGCCGAGCCTCAGGCCTAGGGCCCGGGCTGGGAGGTTCGGAAATTGGGATTGCCAGAGCTGCTAAAGCTTGAGCCACCTGCATAGATCGGATCGGGCCGTCAGGATTGTCGGTGCGGGTGTAGCCGGAGTAAGTCCAGGTGAAAGCCTTGCCACAGTCGCTGGCCTGTTTTCACATCTCTGGCATGCACACGCGACATGCAACACAGACCGCTCATTGGCTGAGACTAACAGTAGAACTTTGATTACGCGGCACAAGAACTGTACCAACGACATGTTGCTGGCCACGGGCGTAACTGTCCCACGCTGGGCCCGTGCGAAAGGCGTGAATGAGAGCCAGACGGGGAGGGACGGAACAACTGCATAATCTTCTTGGTCAGCCCGAGCGACGCCCGCAATCTTCAGTTCAATTACTCAGGGAGACTTCAAACTTTGCCTCACGGCGGCATGTTGGCACAAGACCTGTGCCACGCATCACTGTGTTGCAAGACGTTCAGTGTGGTTTTTGACGAGAAACTGCGCAACGCCATTCCGATCTGGTTTAGGGCTTTCGGGGTTCATGCGTTCGATCATCCACCGAACATGCTGCCGTTGTGAAGAGATGTGACAGCCTGCGGCATCATCCATCCCAACAAGAAGAAGAGCGTGCAAAGAGCGCTCGTGGTGCTGGCATTTAAAGCACAGGATTCTTGTGTTACACGACCCAGAGTTCAGATTTCGAGGAGAAGCCGCCCGAGGAGTTCCACGAAGAATATTCCGCCGAAGGGTATCTGGAGCAGCCGGAAGAAGCACTTTTGCAGGCTGTGAGCTGAGTGCTGATACAATCGGCATCTGTCAGTTTTTCCAAGCCAGGGAGCGCAGAGTCGAATCAAGCGCCTAGCGGGCCTAGCCGGCCAAACGTAGCCGGAGAGGCTGGAGCTGGAGCTGGCCACGTCTATGAGACTCGGCATTGCCATTGCAGGCTGGAACTTTTCAAGTCGGCGTGGCTTCTGGTGTAACATGGTGTAACGGAACGCAGCCCCTGAGTCTTCTCCGACCGGCTGAGGAAAGAAGCAGAGCTTTGGCATTGGATCTCGACCTGGACTTGGCTGCAGAAGAGGCCTGGGGCCAGGGCCTAGAGTCTAGAGACTTAATTCTTGTAAAGGATGGAGACCGCGGCTTGTAGAGGTGACAGCTCGCCAGAGGACCTTTGCCAAAAGCCAAACTGCCTAAGGACATCCGGGCGCAATTGAGGAAAGCTGCGTCGGATGTCCTACGACTGTGCGAAATTCAGTAGGACAAGAAAAGGGGGTGGGGCGAAAGGCAGAGGAGGCGAATGCTCGCTCGAGCTTGCAAACATGAAACCATTGCTGCCGCTACAGCAACTGGAGTGAGAGAAGGAGAGAGAGCCCCACGAAATGGTGTCCCAAAGCATTGCATGTTTCTTGTACTCTCTGGGGGAAGCCGCTCTCGTGAGGGTTGTTAATTTTACTGAATCGGTACATCAAGTTAGCTTAGGTACATGAGTGCGGAACCGGTATTGCCTTTACACGCCCCTCCAAAGCGTACCCCAAACATTGGGGGGCCCTTGTGGCCAGGGGATCTCGCACACCACCTATGCCCTGTGGAGAAGAGCCCCCCGAAACCGTTTTATGTCACGGTGAGCGATGCAGGCATCAGAAACACAGAGCCTTCTCTCCGACTTCGCTGAACACCTGACAGGGTGAAATCCTTTTTCTCCGGTTTGTACTTTAGTTCAGACGGACCGCTGAGCCTCCAAATTCTTCGAAATCCCGCCTCCTACCTGAGGCATGTACCATGGAGCAATAATGCCCATATTTCCCTGGCCGGTACTCTTTGATTTCAGAGGCACCGTGGCCGCTACCTGAGTCACCCTTTCGGTGTGGTGTTTTGGTTCATTGTTATCTCGTTGTCGCTGCGGGGGACTCTCCAGTTTGTGTCGGATGCAGTTTCCCTCCTTTGGCGCTTGCAACAGTCGGGGGTGCACTAGCGCGGCGCGGGGACACGCCCCTATGCCACAGACCGGGCGAAAGAAAGTCAGCTCCCGGCAAGGAGACGGGCACCCGCGTTGTCTCCACCCCGCAGCGCTAAGATGCAAACGGTGTATGGGGCTCCCAAACCGTCATTGCCCCATGCAAGGCAGAGCAAGCAAGGCAGATGCAAAGGCAGAAAGCCAATGGAAACGAAAATAGACCAACAACCCGAGCAAGCGCTTGTCGGTGGTGCGAAGCAGACGATGTGTGCAGATCAGGGCATGAATGTCGTGTCTGTATCGATGCCAACTCATCTTTTCGATGCAAGTACGAACCAATCTCGCATTAATGTGGCGACACGCTTGCCGACATAGACAACCCGCCCCCCACATCCTTGCATACTTGACAAGTAGTCGAGTGGATGCCAAGGCGCCGCGCAGGCTCACAGTATTGTTTTCCCTCTGGGGAAATCGGAAGTGCTCTGGCTTTGAAGAATCTAAGTCTGATCCAACAACGGCCAGGGAAGGTGCGTAGAATGGCTTCATTTGCGGTGACAGCAGGAGACGTTCATCAGCATGACCCGACGTGTAACAGCAAACACAAATCAGTTAGTGGGCGACGGAGTGCTTCCAGTGCCAAGGGAGACATGCTCCAAGCACAGAGGGCACACTCAAGGGCGACCCAAAGGCTTGCGCCATATGCAGAGGGAACACTGTTCCAGCACCCCGGTGCACGCCATTAAGCAGGTACAATAAAGGAACTGCACAAATCAACCACGCCACCACAGCAGTGAACGGCTCAAAGGCACAGTGCAGGAGTCAGGAGGGCAGAGAACCACAACGAAGAGCAGAGGCATCGAACAACAGGCTCTCAGTGTCCATCGTCGGCTAGAGCAACCATAGGGCAATATGTTGGAGATGTAATGGCCAGAATCGGCCAGAAGTACAATTAGACGGCATGCAACAGCAGCCAAACTTTCCTACACACAAACGCGGGGCGCCATTCTTCAAATTTCAGCGCTGGACCACTCACGGTTTGAGCGATGATATCGAAATGACGCAGGAGGGTACCATCGCCCTAGCAGGAGTGAAGCGGGGAGGGTTGGGGGATCTCATCGGGACCAGCTCCCTTAGTACCGCCACAGTGCCCCCGACCCGAACGACTGCTACAGTAGGCCCGGGAAAGCTACAGCAAATACTCTTCATTTCTGGCCGGATGCTATTTACCGGGCTTCTGTCCTTGACAATTCCTGCACAGGCCGAAAGCGAGGAGATCGAAGACTGCGCACAGGACCCGTAGAGGCTTAAGCCAACGGCTTGCGGCTACCCAAGAGCGTGCTGCTGCCTACACGCTCACTTTGAATTCACGGAGCCAGGATGTGGTTGGACTTGGGGGCTTGGCAGACGCCCTCGGCTTGGAGGCAAGCATTAGGATTTGTCAGAGATCTCTGTACGTCTCTATATATGTGTATATATACATACACTATAGATGTGTATCATATATATATATATAGATGGTTATGTATATATATATATATACGCATACATATACAGATAAATAGATGTAACTCTGTGTGTACATATACACGCTTGATGAGGCTTTTCTGGCTTTCTCGGGACGAGAAAACTGCAACAAAGCCGTTCAGCATTTCTTCGTCAGTCGGTTTCAAGCACAGATGGTTGCACTTACTGGTTTCTTATCCGGGTAATTATTGTCGATTTATCGATGGCAACCCCTTTTCTCCAGACGAAGTTCGAGACAGGCTGCTTCACGTGAAGCTCGACAAATGCTCCGGTGCAACACACCGTCTTCTTTGCGAGACTTCCTCGTACGGCTTGTTGATGAAATTTCAGGGTCGTATTACGGGCATGGTACCTCGCAGCTCACAAGTATTTGCCATTCTCTTTGAGCACATTTTTCAGAATCTTCCCATCAGTTGGGAACAGGAGTTTCCTGGACCAGCCGGGTCATGGGCGCTCATTGATGACTGCATGTTCGTTTTCAGCAGTTGGACTGTGTTGGAGCGGGTCGTCCCATGGATTATTGAGGCCTTTGCTGACTATGGCTTGCGTTGAAATTTGTCCAACACTACTGTCATGTCTACGCCTGACATGCTTCGTTCGGGTTGTGTTACTCTCTCCTCGAAGCATGTTTTACGCGAGTGCACATGGTCGGAAGCAGTACGTTGCCTTGGCCTTTCCCTGCAGCATCCTGCATCTCACTCAACCAAAGGACATGCGCTCGCCAAGATCCGGTTACCGCAGTGCAAACAGAGGGGATTGTGCAGATGCAGCGTATTCTTACTCGCGACCACTGGCAGAGGTGGGATTTTTCCGTCGATTTGGCACAGTGCTTGGCTGCCATGCAATCCTTGCAACTTTCTATCTTATGTCAAACCCTGAAGCTTTATGCATCTGACTGGTTGTCGAGTTCCCGGGCAGGTGGCCTTAGTATACTGAGAAGAGTTGTTCGTGAAATTCGACTACGCAAACCTGAGTCGTTGCGGACTGTCGCGTGGCTCCATCGCAAAGACAGATATTTTGGTCACTTGCTACGAAGGCCGAGTGAGCATAATATGGCTCGTCAAGAACTCCTCTGTCCCTTGCATCAACAAAGACAGGGACGAGCCGGCACTTGCACAAGGTGGATCTTGAGTATGTGCCAGAAAGTCTTTGACATCTATCCAATTTCTATCTTGACAAGCAAGTGGTCGTCCTTCGTTCCGATTGCCCTACAGGAACATGGGCTGCAACTTTCGGAGCACCCCTGCATTCACTACAACATGTGGTTGAGGTGGAGGGACCCCTTTCTGGCAACAACTTCGTGGCTTCGCGCAGTCCTGTTCGATCGAGGTCTTGATGGTCGTGGTCGTTTAAGCGGTTGTGTGAGACATCTGGCTGGCTTGAGTTGTCCTTCTGTGGAGCACTGCATGCGGTCTTGGCTCAGTTTTCCTCATGTACTCATGCTGCAGGGAGACCTGTTCGTGGTGCAACCGCTATGTCCTGCTGCTGTAGTATCACTACATGGCCCGCTCATGCGTTCGATTATGCGCACAATTATGGCAACAACTACCTCAACTCTGTATGGAAGAAACTTCAGATGAATGGGCACTACATGTAAGTCTTTGTAGTTCGGTAGTTGCGGTTCTCGCACTCATTGTAGACACACACACACACACATTGTAGGTACGGGCACCTACCGAAATCGCTGTGTTTTGCATCGCGGCTGACAGGTGACTGAGTCCGTGAGAGCGAGAGGGAGGGAGAGATACATACATACATACCACGTACGTACGTACATGCATACATACATACATACATATTATATATATATATATATATATATGTATATACGCATACTTATAGAGTAAGTTGCTTGCAATTTCTTGACAGCAACCCACCTGCAACAAAATGGTTCAAGACAACACAGGCATACACAGGCTTGCAATCAGGACTTTGTTGGAACCTGTCGGCGTTTGGCAGGAATGGTTGTGTGTGAAAGAGCACGTAATACATCGGCAGACACAATGTTCAAGCAGTTCTATTTGTACAGCTGCTTGGACCGTGAGGTGAACCCGGCCGGCCGCAGCAAAGCACCGCTGCCTCGGGAGGTGCACAACGACTCTTTGCTCGCTGAAATCTATGCAGATGTGAGTTGCGACAAGGTGGTCTCGGTTTCGCATGCTGCACCTGTGCAACAATCTACGTATGCCCGTGGTGTCGTAGTCATACTTTCCCTCTAGCACCTAAGAAGAATCCGACAGCCCCCAAGGAGGGTTATGCACCAACTGCACCGAGCAGAAGCCGTGCTCCGAGTTTGACACTGAAGGCCAGGCGACCGCTAACTAGCCAGGCAGCATGTAGAGTCCCAACTGCTGCTGCTCAATCACGCACTTTGATAGAGCTGTAGGTTGACGAGACGTTTGCACCCGCAGTAGCAAATCCAAAGAATTGGCTGCACCGTCTTTGCAGCGTGCACGCAGCTTTCTACCCAGCCCACCGCATCGAGCCATACTACCTGCTCACACGCCCTCCCTTCCATCGTTTTCTGCAGCTTCAGCAGTGGTTGATCTCCGGTCCGCATGGACCTCACCGGACTTGAGTAGGCAGACCGGTGGAATCTTGTAAACACGCGTCACAAGTATGATGGCTCGCACCTCCCAACATGAAGCATTTCAGCGCCCTCTTCTTGCAAGCCTCCACCTCTTGTGCCACAGCACGGCCCCCTGAGAATCCTGAGATTTCTCGGTGCATCTGAAAGCCTAGCCGTCCTGCACTGAACGAGGCGACGGACGGCTCGGACTCACGGAGCCCAGCTTTCGACTACGAGCAGATGGCAAACGAGGCAGCTCGAGCGAGACGACCAGAGGACCGGGCATCCGGGCATTGCCGGGCAGATTGATTGCATCTGTCGCAGTACTAAGCACAGGAAAGAGTCAGCATCGTCGTAAACCCCCTTGCCCAAGAATCTGATCTGACTGCTCCAGTGTGAGTGCACAAAGCCAGCAAGATGCCACTCACCCCTCCCTTGAGCACGAGTCGAGTCTTACGGTTCAAAGGCTGGTGTGATGCGGCGAGACAACATCCATTCTCGGTAAAGTCCACACTGTTAAGACGAGATGTTGATTGCACTAATGGGCCGGCTAAGCAGTGAAGCGATGCTAGTGGCTGTACCCCCGTCGACTTGGGCAGCATCGATGCAGGTGCCGCCGATTGAGCGGAGAACACTCCAAAAGCGCGACAATCTCGTGGACTTTATCCTGACAGATGCAGGCCGAAGAGATGCTGCGTGCTTCCACAAAAACATATGCGATTCAACCTCTGCCATGTGTCATCGATAACAGGGCGATGTAACCACTCTGCTCGGTCCCCGCGGGATGCTGCAGATTTCAAGTCCAGAGAACGACAGATCAATCGTGACCATGAACTCGGTTCCTCTCCACCTGTTCTCAGCCGTGGACCCCGCGCAAAGCCATACACTGAGGAAATTTGGGAAGCCCCACCTCCGGAGTAACTGTGTTTGGGGTTGATGCTGGCAGACACGGCTCGGGCTACGACTCCGCGGTTCATTCGCGGCCCGTCGATGCAGCAGCCTCAGAGAGCCTCAGAGCATCTGACACTCTCGGAGGCATTGGTGTCAGCCGTTTTGCCTTCCTGTCGATTGCGAGGAAGCGGCAAGCCATGAGCACTTGCTACAGCCAGTTCCCAAGCAGGACAGCCTGACCAAAGCTATTTGTGAGTTCGGGCACCCATGTGTCCATCCAGTTGCCCTGACAGGAAGCAGCTGACTCCTCGAAGACATGGAGCGAAGCAGGCGATTCAGTACGGGAATTCACCCAGCACCCACTCCTTGCGACGATAGCCGTTGACAGAGTTAGTTACAGTCGATTGATTCTCACACGCCCCAAGCGTAGCCGCACCGAGCTGGACATGTCTTTCTTGATGCCTACACGATTTTTGCTCATTTGTTCAGATTCGTTGTTCTGAGGCCTTTGCTGCGGCTCAAAATGTCCTCGGGGTCTTGAGTGTCCTAGTCTTAAGATGCGAGCGTGTGGCTTCTAGGCAGGTGCGTGTCCAACAGGAGTTTGGAGCGCTCAAGGGAGAAAGTCTTGAGGAGGCTTAAAGTCAGAGTGCAGAACGGAGGCCCATTGCGAGATTGACAGTGCTCCTGGCCGTGCGATGCAGACTTCAGATGCTACCGTCAAGGGCACGCCGCAAATGCTGATTTACGACTGAAGCCTGTAGTCAGCGACTCTTCTAGGAAGAGCGGTCCACTCTCAGATCTTTGGGGCTGTAGGACACGCCAGGGAACGGGTGCATCAAACCCGAGAGAGATCCAAAGAGCTTGGTTTGTCGCACCCAGGTACAACCAGAGCCCGGCCCCAGACAAGCAAGCCCCGACAACTTGCAGTTGCTCGTTCTGACCGTGGTTGGCCACTAGTGAGACTAGTGTCAGGCCCTGTGGGAGAAGGCCTAGACATTGACAAGTCACCAAGATTGCGCATCATTCCCTGATGAGCCCCATAGTTAATCGCGCTTCTTGGTTGAAGCAACCAGTACAAAATGTTCGATGTGCCAGACCGCTGGATTGAGAAAGTGTTGGAAGCACATGAGCCGCAGAAGAGGGTCAAGAAACCTGGGCCGTAGTCGCCTACTGCCGGCATGGGCTTGTAGCCTCGACATCCAAAACTTGCAACATTGATTGAAACCGTCCTGCAGCAAACTGGCATGGCAAGCTCCATCTGACAGCTTATGCCGCAGGTTCAGCCGGCAGTGGCTACGCTGCCACCACTATCGAAGAAAAAGCGCCAGCAGCTATGGCAATGAGTTCAACCGTGCCCCTACAAGTCAAGTTGGATCATACAGTGGTGAAATTGAGCCAACAGACTTTGATCCCCAAAGCATCATGTTCTTAAGACCCGAGGCTCGCGCTCGGGGCGATGTTTTCATCATTATTCCCTCAACTAAGCATTTCGAGTGCTACATGTGGGATCGCAAGCAATAGTAATTCGCCTGCAACTGACTTTGGGTGGTGTATGCAGTGTACGCAGTATACCTCACAAGAAAACTCCTTGAGCAGTCTGAGCCCGCAAAGTCTGCCTTACCAAGTTGTAAACATCCGGTGCTGGCTTGGACTGTGGCTGCCAGTGTAGAAATCATCAGATGAAACCGTCTTAACCAAAGTCAGCGCGAGGGTCCGCACTTTTCTTGGCTGTCCCTCCTGTGGTCCACTGCAGATACATGTCCCTACTGGGATGCAGGACACACAGATCTCAATTCAAAGGAGCCTTGCGCAAAGACTGGTTGAGTTTCGAAACTAGATGAAATCAGGAAAGCTGAGATCAGCTCGGCTTCCATGTGCCTGCAGTCCGTTAAAGTCTTCGAGCCCAATATTCTGCAAGTTTAGGCAGGCTAGTGGCCAGCTGTTAGCTTTTCGAATGGTTACCTGTGAGGCCAAATCTAGGATGGCACTGATTGCAGAAACGACAGGGCCCAGCAGGGGTGGCTCGAGAGGTCGCAGAAGAACTGCGATCCCAGAAGTTTCACCGACTTCGGCAGCCCGGATTCTCCACAACTACCTCGAAGTCCAAAGCCTGACATGTGAACTTGAAAGTGTGTGAGGGTGTTGAAGCCTCGAGAGCTGAAGCATCAGATTTTGGATTTGGCTGAGTGCTCAAGGTTTCACAACGGATCCATAGGTCTTCTGTGCTAATGGAGGTCAAAGAGGGTTCACGTTTCTGGACTGGGGCATAGAAACAGCGCATAGCTACTAGACAAGTTTTCCAGTCTCGCCTGCCATCTTCGGCTGCTAGAGGTCGAGAAATCCTCCAGTGCTGCAAACCAGCAGTTCGGCAATTCGCAAAACAGCGACTGGAGTTTCGTCTACACAGCATCTGGTATCCTGCGGTTTGATTCGAAGCAGCAGATGACACGATTGACCCAGGTCAGACTCAGACTTGCCATGACTCTCCGGAACGATCCAGAAGCTGCAACTTCCGAGGCGATTCCGCCATGAGCTCTTCTTGGAGCAGACGGCCGGCCGGCTGACATGCGGTCGTTTCAGAGTGTGAGATGGGCCTGGGACATGCATGTACCGGATGCTTTTTGTCGTGCAAGTCCATCTTGATGCATTAGCTTTACGTGTCTTTCCATCTTCGCAGGCAGCGAGAGCATGTAGGACCTGATTACAGGTTCTGAAACCGTAAGTCGATACAGGAGTTCAACTTGTTCATGTGTGCCCTCCGGCCCATTGCAAAGGTCATGAACGAGTACTTCATGGCGTTTCCTTCCCTGATCGCTACGCCACCACCGCTGACGCAACCTCGGCATAGAAACTTCACGCACAAACATGTGCGATCCGCTTGGCTGAAGTCTCCCCTCAGTTGCTCTTCTTATTCACAGAAGGCTTTGATTTTGCACACGCGACTGAGGAAGCACTTCGAAGGCTACGCAGGATACTTTGCAAGACATACCGGCGGCATCAAGGACCAGGCCAATGTTGATAGTGTTGCTTTGTTGACTTTCAAGGGCGCGCAGCAGACTTCATAAGTTGCGTTTTTTTTTAACTTGGTCGAGCTGTAGAGTTGCAAGTTGTCAGCCACGACTTTCCATACCCGTTGTGGTCCTTATCAAGACTGCGGCCAAGTGGAGTAGTTGAGACTGTCTCCCGATGATTGCAGGGTTTTTCGAATGGAAATGTCACAAGGCATTAGCCATCGCCTTGCGGAATGCGTTGCTGGACCGGGTGGGGATCTAAGTCAACGTCCTCAGCCTTCGAAGTGCCTGCGGTGCTGCAAGCCGTTTCTCCCATGCTCAAGGCATTTTGGGTAAGAAGCTTCAGGTCACAGCTCCAATCAAGCATCCGAAGTCACCTTGGGCAGCAGCCCAAGTCAGCATCCCTGGAGCATAGCAGACCAGAAGTCATCGTTTGCGCTTCGCCAAGGCCGCCACCCTGCGAGCAGATTCGATTGCCCAAATATTGCTCCGATTGGCACAAAGTGAAAAAGATTAAAAATGTCGGTCGAAATGCGGAAAGGTGGAATGTGTAGTTGCACAAGATCAAGCTCATGCCAGCGCGGGACGCAGTAGAAGCTTAGATCCATGGAGCTGGAAGCAGATTCTTCATCATTGTAACAATAATAAGAATGAAGAAAAATTCGGTCATAGAGCACAACTAACGAACCCGATAGAGAAATATCGCTTCACGAAATAATACCAGATTGATTACTATTTTTCTATAAATTCTAAGAATTTCTGAAGACTTTCTTTATTCCAGCGAAATTTGGGAAAGATAAATTATCTTTATTTTTTCTTAATATTATTATTATTGTTATTTCTCTCTGATATTATTATTACTACTATAATTATTGGGATTCTCATTATTACGAGGATAATAATTATTATTAATTATCTTGATTATTTTCCGATAATATTATTAAGATAAAAACGATAATTATGATGGCAATGATATTGATTATTATTATAGATATAATTATATATATTGATATTATATTTATGAAATTTTTAATATAGCTATTATTCATATTTATTATACTTTCTTTTCTTATTATTAGTATCATTAGTACGATGACTATTATTCTGATAATGATAATTTATTTATATTCTCTTGATTTTATCGTCAATAAAATATCGTATGAAAGTAAAGATGAATGATTCGTGAAGAATTTAAGAATTATAAGAAATGAATTGAAAAAATA
>CAJNDV010037173.1:3148-19315 GCA_905221635.1 Symbiodinium sp. CCMP2456 | reverse complement strand
AATCCCCACACAAGGACCTTTAGATCAATGCTTATATATATATATATATAATATTTATTTATTTATACTGGAATTAATTATTGACCATAAAATATGGGCAAATCAACGGCACTGGAAATTCCCGGCTCAAGCAATTGATGAACGATGCGTGAGCTCTTCTGATTTTGTGGCCAGCTATTCTATCAACTGGTTGCAGTGCAGTGCTTGATAAATGGTATGTGCCTGCTACTAAACGAAGCCAACTCGACGTGGCCAAAGGCCGAACAATCCCACTCGTGAGGGATTCAGAGGTGCAGACAGGACACGAGCCAAGCTCGGTGTCTTCTCCGAATCTAGTGTCAACTCGTTGACGCCGTGGCAGCAACAGCGCCTATAAAATTGATGCAAGGCAGTGTGAAACGGAACTGGCTACCCGGGCAGCCAAGGGTCGCACATCTTTTCCTCATATCGTTGAGTACTACTGGTGGAACATGCACATGTCCTCATAATCTGCCAGAAGTCCATCTCCGGAAAAGACGGGGACCTAGAGCTAGCTTTTGGCCGTCAGCCTCTTGCCAGCGGCTGGCATTTGATATGTTGCCTGGATCGCTGGCAGAGCCAGCTGAGACATCTCCAACTGGCTGCAAGAAGCTGAGCATGGGGCTGTTGCAACTTGAAGAGTTCAACTACTTTTTGAGCAGTATCTGGCCTTCAGGCGCCGAGTACTTCGATCTTGGCGGATGGATGCTTCGGCAGAGAATGCCAGGGGCATGGCTGAAGCCCATAGCGTGGCCGGGACTGGACGAAGTGCCCCTGCATCTTGGGCTCCTCCTGTCCCGTGTCCCAAGGCTTCTTCAGCAGGTTTCTGCAGATTGCAAGGGATGACATATTACTTTGAAGGCTGTCCTCGATGAGTGGCCAGTCGTCCAAAGCAACCCAGGTGGCTGGCTTGAACTTATGGACCTTAAACATGGAAAGGCGGCAACAAAGAAGCATCTTCGCCGCATCGGTCTTGTTGGACGTCAGCAGCAAACACAAGAAGGGAGCATGGAAACTACGGAGTGATCTGAGTGCTTGTCCCAGGCGAGGATTTCCCGACTGCGATGGAACTGCGCTAGGTTCGGCGTGCGCCCGACTGGGGGCCCCAGCCTCAGACGCAGTTGACACGTCGTGATACAGCAACATGCTTGCAGACATGCCAAGCGTTGGGCCCAAAGTCTTGCAGCTTGCCCTCGCCCAGCCAACATAATTAATATGGGCACTCAAGCTGCACTTCCGCAGCGATTCTTGCTCAGTCGGCAATCGGAAAATCAGAAATTTACAGGGCACCTCCACGAACTTGCGAGCTTGAGGATCCTCCCGAATGGCAAAGCAGAACATCTGCACACTTTTCGCGTTACCCTGGTTCCCTGATTGGGGGGCGCACCAATCTCCAGGCCGTGGACAAACAAATCGCAGCTCCAGTTGCCTTGACGACGTCAGCCACAAGAGCCTCCCCAGCACTTAGACTTGGCGAGACCAGGGGATGTACAAAGACTGAGGCTTTCGCTAGGCAGCCGTTGACGAACTGCTGCCGCGGATGGCGTGCCTGCAAGCTGTAGCGTGCTGTAGCGACATATTCCGGGCAACGCGCGCGTAGAATTTTCAGGAGCCTGGACGGGGTGAAGCACCTCGCACGGGATTCCGCAGGAAGCCGGCTGCTGCAACGCTGTAAATTTGCAGAGATCTGGGCCCCATCGACGTCGAGGAACAGCACCTGAGCAGCTTGAGCACGCACAGCACCAGCAACGTTTCGGAATCTTGGCAGCACCTGAGAGTCCTGCAGCCGGCAAGCCCGCAACGTGGGGCGGGGGAACTGGCTTTTGAGTCACAGCTTCGGAATGAAACGGTCGGGCTCCAGGGGCTCCAAGCCTGCAGACATGCCACGACGGCGCGGAGCCCCTTGTCGCATCTGAGTCTCCCCGCGGTCGCTCTGGACCAGGAGGCCCGTGAAGTGCTTGCAGAATCTGTGCCTGCACAAGGATCATCCGCCAATATCGACCGCTTCAAGTGACATGCGACCACCCTGTGGCTGCCAGCGGCGGAGCTGCGT
The DNA here is from genome assembly GCA_905221635.1 of Symbiodinium sp. CCMP2456. Taxonomy (NCBI): domain Eukaryota; class Dinophyceae; order Suessiales; family Symbiodiniaceae; genus Symbiodinium; species Symbiodinium sp. CCMP2456. The sequence continues at coordinate 17,244 of CAJNDV010037173.1, read as the reverse complement.
GGCCGCACGCCAAGCAGGTTGGGAAGAGCAGCGCCTTCTCGCCCGCGGGCAGATGCCTCCAGCATATGCACTCATGTACAGTACACGCCCCAAGAACATGATGAGCGCATACACAGAGATACATTCACTCACTCACACTCTCACACACACACACACTCTTCTTCTTCTTCTGCACAGCCAAAGGAGGGCAAGCCCTCCCCGCGCGCGCACGCGCACTGGTCTTCCAGGTCTGTCAGTAACCCCGCTACGAGATGAGGCCGCGGATGTGAACTCTTGCACCCCCTTTACCTAGTTATGTGTCCCCCCGGCCTCATCTCTGCGTTGCCGGCTCTGTTCTCCGTCTCGCAGCTTGTTGCTACCAGACCGTGGCTGTGCTGCACTTTTGTTTCCCCCGGCTACAACATGACAACAGAGCTTGCAGTACCCCCCTAGTTCCCTTCGCACTGCCACTGGAACACTGCTCTGGCAAAAAACACTCTTCTCTCTCTCTCTCTTTCTCTTGCTTGCTTGCTTGCTTGCTTGCTTGCTTGCTTGCTTGCTTGCTTGCTTGCTTGCTTGCTTGCTGGCGGCCCTAAGGAGGTCGGCCTTTGGGCTCCCCCCCACAAGCGCGCAGCCGAGCTGTTTGTCAGCCCAATTGCTCAGGTCGTACGCTGGCCCCTGGCCTTGAGTGAGACGAGTTCCGTGTCGGCAGGGCACCTCCCCCGATCAAAGAGCTTGCGATGATCATACCCTCCCGGAGGCCCCCTTGCCGAGTGAGCAATGTTCCCCGGTCGGGGGGCTGCTTGCTCGCAGCAGTGTCCATGCCAAAGCAGTTGAGATTGTTGTGGCAAAATACTCTCACTCACGAAGCGGACCTTTGAAGCAAAAGGCAGGTTACTGGAGTCACGTTAGCGGAAAAGTAGCGGACTTGTTGATATTGAGCACAAGGCGCCTACGGTTGCAATCGTCTCAACTCTGCAAGACATCATTGTGCTAAGACAGGCAACTATACGGCGAGTTCAACTCGGTTGGCTCTGAAAGGGACTGAACGTCAGGTATGTTTCACAGAACCAAACAAATCGAAGCTTGGGAAGCTGAAGCCTGCGATGCTGACCGCTTGCGCTCTCCCGAGCTGGCGACATGAATTGTCATCTATGGGCACAGCACAGTCAAAACACCGTTGAGTGACCTGATCTCCTTCAGTTGTTGATGCGATGACGGAATGAAAAGCTCCTCACAGCTTCAGTTACTGCTCAGCTATTTATCGATAATGCAACAGATGGCTCAACAACTGCTTTGCAGCTCGAGCCAGTTAGCTGGCCGGACGCACTTCCGGAAAAAAAACAGGCATTAACAAACCTGCAATCAAAGCAGCCCTTGCTCCTTCCAGGAGGAGACGATGCCTGCTTTTTCTTTTGTTGCTGTGCTGGTGAAACTGGCGTCCTCACAAGAACCTTAGGCTTCGTGGCCCAAGCACTGCGAGGCCCTAAACCTTAAACCCTAAACTCCTAAAATCTGCCCATGAACTTTGCTGGGATGCTTGCCGCGGGTTTGGGTTCCACCAGGGAAGGAGGGTGAGAAAGAACATGACCTCATGGACTGCGGGAAGACTTGGAGAAGTGACTACAACGCGACGAAGACAGACAAAGACAAAGATCAAGCTGGGTCTGCGGCGAAGAGTTGGTAGATAAATCTCTGCCAATAGGGCCTTGTACTTGTGTTGGCACAAGCATCTACACTTTGGTTCGTATCCGGGCGTGCCGCGGCTGCGGTGCTGCAGGTGCCGCAGGTGCATCTGCTGGTGCCTTAGCTTTGGGCTTTGGGGGGGGATTTGAGGCCCAAGGCCAGGGGATGAGCATCCGGTGCGGTGTTGTCATCATCGTGGGCCCGTGGAGCTTCACCTTCCGCTTGCCTCGCAGTGCAATGGCCGGGGATGCCGCGGGATAACCTCCCGAGGGCTGCCTGTGTCCATTGCTCGAGTCGGCCTCGGAAGGCTGTGGCCTGCCTTGGCCAAGGGCGTTTCGAAAACGTTCCAACGAAGTGCTGCCATAGCCTTCGGACGACTCGCCAGCAGCTTCTGCGGGTTCGCCGGCTGCAGCTTCGTTGGCTGCCTCGCGACTAGCGGATGGCTTCTGTGCTGTTCTGCGAGTCTCAAGCGATCTCAACAGCGCCTGCTGCTCCCTGCGCAGAGCATTCAGCTGGTGCTCGAGCGTGACCTGCTCGGCTCAGCTCAGCAAGCGCAAGAAAACAAGGGCTGGCACCGTCGGCCTTTGCTTCACTCTGAGCGCCATGCTTGAGCATTTGCCAAGTTCTGGAACCACTCTATCCACGAGTCGAACATTCCACCTGCCCAAGATCTGATCGGCTTTTGTTCAGGCCCCACAAAAGGGATCTCTGGCCTAGGTAGACGAGTGCCTCAGGTGGCATCGACGTCACGACACTTACAGCTGCGGAGCTGTACAGCACTACCGGCTTAGGTTCACAGTCAAGTAGCAAGCAGAATATACAAGAAGTACCATCCCGTCCTAACCTCCAGAAGAATCATGACCATACCAACCTGTCCAAAACTTCGGCATAGCTTGTCGGCGACGGGTCGGCTCTTGTGGCCTTGAAGAGAAGTGAGAGCCGCCGTCGATGGAGTGGCCTTTGTGCCTGCAGCTTGCGAGTAAAGGGCACAAAAGCGCGCACTGAACGTGTTGCCAGGGGGGGCTGCAGCAGCGTCGGCTGGCGCTGCTTCCGGCGCAGCTTCTGCAGGTTGCCCTGCAGGTAGAAACAGCGAGATCGCTTTAGAATCCCATGTCCAAAAGTGTGGAGGGACACTGCAGGCCGTTCGAAGGAAGGGTGAGGCCTTGAGGATTGAAGTTGGCCTGAAATTAGTGGAATTAGGCTGGACACTCTTGTTTTGTGTGTGTGATGCCATTGCCACATCACAGAATCGAGCCCCAATGCGGCAAGCCAAGTCTCCACGGTTGCAACCCGGCCTGCTGCTGCTGCTGCGTCTTGCGGTTGTGCCGCCTGTCTCTCTCCCCCTCTTTCTATCTGGCTCCATGGAAACGGAAATCCCTGACCGTGAGATACTGTGAGAACAGGGGATTTTAACACTGGGGAGTGTGTGCGGCAACAGATTCACACAGGGGAAGCTTCGTGCACTAGCCCTGAAATCACCCAATCTCAAAACCCTCAGCCCCGAGACCCTAAACCCTAAGGTCAGCAAAGCACTAACTTAAACAAGAGTGCTCGAATATGTGTTCTTGGACTTGGTGCTCATATCGCCTGCGCTTCAATCGCACACATGCAAGACTCGTGCTGCAACGAAGAACTACCTGAACGTCGTGCCTCGGCGTATGCAGACAAAGCACTGGCTGCCTCCCGGCTGGTGGTTTTCACGAAAGCACGCGGGAGGATAACTCTACGAAGCTCGATGATCCGATGCCGCCAGGGCACGGCGACGACTGCCTGCATGGAGGCGTGCTGCTGCAAAGCTCTGCAAAACAAAACCCAACACTGACACGAACTGTCACCTGTGTATGCTCTCTGCTTGGCCTCAGCCTCGCTGCTTATGCCGAAGCATCCGCGGCGGACTTCCTTGTCGCAAGCCTCCAGTCGCCTTTCGGGTTCGGCATTCAGTGCTTTCTTTCTGCAAATCTGACGGCTTGCCTGTGCTCGAGGACATACTCGTGCAGGCGAGATATCTGCCGCTCTACCCTCGGATGATGAAAGGAGCTTGTGTTGCTACGATATGGACACCGCACCGAGTTGAGCAGGCGGCTGCTGCAGCTGTAGCAACGTGGTATTCAACATACCCTGCCAGCTGCGTCAGGATTGCGAATCACGGTACATGTTCAACAAAGAAGCTCTGGAAGGACATGTCTGTCGGAAGACCACCCTTCAACCCGACTCGCAACTAGCACTGCGCATTCGGGATTCCACGTGCTGGCTTTGCTGCTGCTTTGGCTTGTGTCTACCATGCTCCTTCCTCACCTTGCTACAAGCCACTCTTCAGTCCTGACTGCTGCAGCTACACAGGCAAGCTACTCGCGTAAGAGGGAACTCCTGCGCAAGGCTTGCCAGGGAAATCAAGGTTTGGGCCAAAGGGAGTGTCGGAGTACAGACCACTCCTGTCAGGGTTTGGGATTAGAGTGCTTGCGACCCGCTGCTCCTCACTACTAGTAACTCTAGTATTAGTAGAATACGTGCCTGAGCGAACAGCAGATTCGCCGGGTAGTGCGAAACCAGGGCAACATCATCGGTCTGACACCTGCCATCTCCACATGCGCTCTTCACAAGATCCCGAGAACACAACACGCCCCTGACAACATCTAAAATACTTACCTTAAGAACCCAAAACCTCCTTTTTTGTAGGGTCCCTATAAATCCCATATTCGGGTTTATAACAAGAACCTACAAAAAAAGTGGGTTTTGGGTTCTTAAGGTACAGTAGGTTCCAGGCGATTGAGTCTTCAGGGACTCTGACACCTGGCACTTCGGAGTCACAAGCGGATCGAGTAAAACCACTCTACACATCTAGGTCAACCCACCCTCCCTTTCTAGCCTGTGCCATGGCTTTCTGCCACTTCTCTTTCAGGAACTAAGAAAGCAACATGCTTGAGATGAGCGTCTTCCAACTCCAGTGGTGCATTCCGGTGAGCAGCGACATGTTGCAGTCCACCGCGCAGCTCAAAGCATCAGCTTTCATGACGATGCGCTTTGAAACTGTCAGCTGTTGTATGAGAATGGGGTTTGTACAGATTTGTACATTGTGCTTCAGTGTTGTGGCGGAGCACAAGCTTCTGTTAAGATTGCTATGCAACTGCAGTTCAATCCAGCGCCGCAAAACCGAAGCGGGGCGGCCACCCGGATTTTTAAGCCCTTGACCTGCACACCGAAACCCATTAATCGTAAACCTTGCAAGCTTAGGCCCCAGTGAGCTGATCCTCTGCCTTCGTCTGGTTCCTCACTCTACAACATCGATGCAACAATGCTTAGGGACTAGCGAACTCAACGCCCTTATTTGTGTGAGATTCATCAGACAAAGGCCGTCTTCCCAGGCCAAGCTCTGTAAGGGATCTACACATTTCCTAATTTGGACATGTTTGTTTTCAGCGAGGTGATCATGTCTTGGTACTTCTCCTGGCAAGTGGCCAGCGCTGTCTCGCAACCTGTGTGACATTACAAGCACTACTACTTGAACACCAGTACTTCTGTTGACGCTGGTCCAGTCTCCTTCGCATTGTCGTCCAAGTCTGGATTCCTTGTCCAACACTCTACAGAAGCTCCTATCTTGTCTGCCTGCGAAAAGTCAAGACAAGGCGCTGTAGCTTGGCCAGGCACAACTGCATCTGCTTTGTAAGCTTTGCCAGCATATGCCTGGTGGTATGCGCAAACAGTGCTCAAAACACACCAACACAGCCGGCGCATGTCAGTTGGCCCTGGATTTGTGATTCTGCTCCGGTTGCTCGCGCATCAGCTGTACATGCTCGTGGTCAACGCGTGCTGGCACAGCTGATCTGACTATGTAAGGCTGCCTGACTTCCCTCACAGGAGGGCCAATCAACGTGCCAGGAAATATCATAAGAGGAAAGTGTTAGAATGTCGGTGTTCGCATGCGCATGCGAGTACCATACAGTGAGCATGAGTCTGCTCTGCAGAGCCAGCTCCAAAAACTCCTAAGGCTACGTTTGAAGAGGCATCTCTTCAAGAGATGCGAAGCTACCACTACGATGTTGCGAGAATTAATCATCTGATATCATCTGGGAACGGAAGGAATTTGTGGTGGGTCACGCAATGCGATAAGGGGCATCTTTGTACGACACAAAGGACAGTTCGGGATCCGGCCGCACTTCGTCGTGAAGTTGTACCAATCTTCCTGAGGCAATAGACTACTTCCCAGTCTGTCTGCATGCTTAGATCGATCTACCACCAGGTGTGGAACCCAAGATCTGTTAACGCGATGTCTACCTAAACCCTAAACCCTGAACCCTAAGCCCCTAAACCCTAAACCCCAGTGCTGCCGGGGCGCCACACACCGGCGGTGAAAGACATGCCCGCACGGCAAGGTCTGGGGGCCGCCGGCCAAGTGAAGTGGCTCCTGACAGATTACGCAGGCCTGCCAGGGGGTCAAAAAGAAACTTCCAAACACAACGAACGTGAGCTGATCTACAGGTTTAGGGTTTAGGGACGCCATGATATTTTTTTCAGATACCGAATGCCTCCATTTCGTTGGAAAGGTAGAAAACCGACAAAAGGATGCTCTGCACTTCTCCAGTCTGAGTCCCCGCCCACCTGCAGTGTTGGACGCAAGGTCAAGCAGAGGCTGAACCCAAAATGCACAGAAGCATAGCTTTTTCTATAAGCTAATTCTTTTACCTTGCGTGAACTTTCTCGTTGTGAATACTTCTGCCATGTTCATGTCATGACGGCAATTTTTCGCACATCAATCTCATACCACTGTCCTCTGCTACTGCTGTTACTGCTGCCGTGCTCTTGCCACTACTGCTGCTACGACAGCAACAACAACAAGCACTACTACTACTACTACTACTACTACTACGACGACGACGACGACGACGACGACGACTCTGAACATACTCCTACTTGATCCTGCTTACTACGCGTGCTACATGGTGCGACGGAGGTCGTCGAACAAAACAGCCAAAAGCTCCAAGATGTCTCCAGCAAAAGCGCAACCTTTAAGTGTAAGCCTGAAGCCCTGCGCACGACCCTAAACCCCCCGGTCTAAAGCACTTTGCCCAAAACCGCAATGCCCTGCAGCCGAAAGTGCAAAGCCTTGGTTTTCCTGTGGTATGTGGGGTTCGACATCCCAGCGGAGTGACCCGTCGGACAAAACAACAGGCTCTGGCAACACAAACTTTACCAGGGCCTCTGCTCGCTGATCTCAAACGGACGAGACCATGGACATGGTAAAGAATCAAACGACGCCACGGTGCCTTTTTTCGGACTCAAAAGTGCAAGTGTGACATATACCTGACTAAATTGAGACCGTGTTATCTGAAACATAGGCCTTTGCAGCCGGTTGACCAACGCAGGGTAGCGATTGCGCCTTAGCTGTGTCGAGTCTCTTGCGAGTGCACCGGTTCCAACGACAGTCCTTCCGGCCGTGAATATACTCCTGTGACCCTACTGCCGCTGACTTTCTGCATGTTTCTGTATATTGAACGACGTTCGCTCTACGGATTCTGACAGCCGTCGCAAGGAGCACTATGCTCAACAACTAGACGATCACACGCTACCGACGCAACCACTACTTGCCCTGTGCAATTGCTTTGCGAAATCTCTGCGCACTTTGCTTGTTCTTTCAAGACCTCCTTTCTATAGCTTCCAGGCTGTGCGCTCGAGTTATAGCTTGCTTCCTGCATGCAGCCTGATAAGACATCAGACGAAGTTGTCAACTAAGTGATCAAACATGATAGGTGCCAAGAAGTTGAGGAGCCTCTCGTGCGCAGTCTCCTCGCAGGGCTCAGCTTCAGGCAGGCACCGCAGTGCATCGGCAGCTGCTAAGCGGACGTCAGCATCGGCGTCGTCCAGGGAGAGCAGAGCCAGCATCTCGAAGAGCGTCACCTGACAAAAAGGGCAGAAGCCTCAAGCTTCGAATTCCTCCCGGATGGCCGAGGCCGGCGGCAAACAGGGCTTCTTGCTTCTTTCCAACCTCGCTAGATCCCTACCGGTTCTTCACTGGCTCGAAACTGACGGGGGCTCGGCAGTCCAGACCTTTCAGCCACGTTGGTGGTAGTATGAGCTACTATCAAGTGTCCACGCATCACCAAGACAACACGGTGAGAAACCTTACCTCCCAGATGGACGGCCTGCGAATTTGGAGCTTATGGTGTAGTGGCGAAGTCGTTACAGCTTGTGAGTTATCATGGGCAGAGTCTTAAGAAGACGATGCTACAGTTGCTTGCCTGCCTTCATGATTGGCCATGCTTCTGGGACCTCCACCTTTCCTGTGCGCTGCTTCGCCTTTCTCCGTAGCCGTGATTGAAGTTCTTGTGGTGTGCGTGAAAAGGTTGCACACACTCTACCATGGTTCACATGAACTCTCGAGTGTGCTAATGCTCGCCTTACTTCAGCTGGAGCTGTGTATCAAGCTAGAATGTTACAACAGGCCCACCGGTCAATATCTTAGACTCTTTACGCGTTCGCAATCAATGCCACGACACGCCCGAGATGCACGATTCTGCAATCTCGGTGTCGATGAGACCCAGATGTCCAAGTAGATCCTTTGCACCACCTCGAGCGATAGCCGCCAACGTCTTGCATGTGGTCGCACGGATCTTTGGACGAGTGTCACGAAGGGCAGCCAATAAGCGTTCCACCACTCGAGCAACAGCCTGTGCTTCGCCGGCTGAAGCGATAGCTGCCAATGCATCCAGCGGTGCCATCAGTGAGGCATTAACGGCCTGCGTGGCCTCAAAGCAGTGCATGATGCTGGCCACATCTCGGGCAACCACACCAGCTTGGCCCTCATCTGCCAATACGCGGTACAAAGATGAAACTTTCCGCTGCACCAAGATGTCCTCATCCCTCAGGCATGGCAGCAGGGCATAGCAATGCCGTGCCACGGCCGCCGCTTGCTCTCGTTCGGCCAGCACTCGTAGAGTGCCAAGGACCGCCAGCTTTAGCTGAGGAGCTTCTTTCGTCTTCAAGCCTTAGAACGAGAAACAAGGTCGTCAGTGGGATTGGGTAGGCCGACAGCCTCTTCTCAAAAGTCGCAAATCCCTGCATGGGGCAACCGCAGACAAACCATGCACGCCCTGTACCTTTATGATTGATCTGAGGTCTGTTCGCAACTTAAATCGGAAGTGACCCTTCCGTTCGGGCTAATAAACGTTCGAATCCTGTTTGGGTTTTGAGCGCTGTCTGGTGGGTCGCATCTCCTTTAAACGACAAAGTTGGATGCTCAATCGGCTTCTGGAGCTAGCAGCCCTCTCCTTGGGAGTTTCCGAAAATAGGGGGTACCTTATTTATGGGTCCTTATAATAAGGATCCTACTATTTAGGGTGCTTTATTAGGGTCCCCTATTTTCGGAAACCCCCCCTTAGATTTGCAGTGCCATTCACGATTCCGCCTTGGGTACAGGAGTGGTGAATATGCCTGCAGGATCAACTTTGGCACATATGGTACGCCTTTGCAATGCTGCGATTCTAATTTGACATGTCTGCTCAAAGCGAGTCTGCGGCCTCAATTCGATACCTTCTACTTTTTGCTGAAGGTGACGTTCTGAAATTTTCCATCCAGCTTTGTTTGATGATCATACCGAGTGGGTCGTGAGCCAAGCATCATTGCAACAAAGGGCCCAGGTTCTCGGAAATGGCATAGGCCTGAAGAGAAGTGCATTCCAGAAAGCGCTCCGTAGAACTCGGAGAAAAGTTGCTGTCAGGTTAAGACTCCACAGCCAGAGTGAAAGTCCGCAGCCCAAGGCCCGAGCCATGCGGTCGCCGCGAGCCAGAGATGCTAAAGACTCTGCCGCCTTGACTCGGTCATCGACTTCCCCTTTGCTGCACAGCACCTTGGCTTCTGCAAAATGTTGGCATGGCCAATGCCGGTGGCAACACTAGAAGATACGAGGAGCTTCTTCCGGTTGCAGCCCGGTGTCTGCATTGAGGCTTTCAAGCTGCCGCTCCTCCGCTGGCGTCTTGTAGAAGTCCTGCAGGAGGGAGGCCCTAGGTTCATGCGACTGGGACGATTTTGTGGCACCTCCGGCGAGTTGCCACAAAAAGGCGCATTTTTGTTTGGGCGCGCCTTGGCCAAATGGATCTTTTGCCGAGCGCGCAGCCAGCGGCTGGGTGCCCCTGAGGCGGCCAGGGCTTCCGTAGGGCCGAAGCCCAAGGTAGCCATGGCTCAAACGAGGATCCTTGCGAAGAACATCTGGGAAACACTAGAGGTGTTAAGGAGGTTCAACTCCTCACGTCTCTTCTCCGCTCGTGTCCGGATTATGGCACTACGCGTCTGTGCTCGCCACCTGCCGTTCCCTAGTCCATAGTGTGAGCCGACCGATGCATAAACGTGAGATCGAAGTAGCACACTCCCAACATCTGCAACTCCAGCCGGCCTCTTTCCTTCTTCCATGGCCTTGCGCTTTTCTGCGAGCTCTCGCTGAGCCTCCGCGGCAATGAGCATAGCTCGAGTTTGACGAACAGGAACATGGCCCGTTACTGTTCACGGCTTAGCTACTGCGCCTGCAGCAGAACAACACATGAATAGTGGCCTTGTCAGCTTCTCTCGCATCTGCGGAGACCACTAGCCTGGTGTCGCAGCGTGTATCCAAACATGAGTGGCACAGAACCGCCTACACATTCCAGAGGCTCCGGCGTCATGTTCCCTCGCGCGCTTGCTGGAGGAGTGGAATACGATCTCAGTAAATAGGTTGAAACTTGCTACACACCACACTTTGCCATTTATGCCAGTTTTTTCAAAAGGCGAACGGTGCGAGCTGAAGAGCTGCAAAAGTGCTATCTCCGCATGTCAGTCACGAGAACGCACGCAGCAGGCACAGAACGTGCTAGCACAGGTATGCTAGCGAGACAGGCAATAGGACACCTCATGGGGATCATCCCGTCTGTTCACTTGCGCTGGCTCACTTACGAACTCGTGCTATCACTCCCTTAGTCACAGAGGGTTTTGGGTTTCCTGCTGCCAGCGGACAGTGATCAGACACCCGGGCAAATCAAAGAGATGTCAGGGCATTGCAAAACATGCGTGGCACGGAACCGCCCAACTGCTTCATTGCAAGAGGGGATCGACTATGTGAAAGCTCGAAAGCCTTGTATCGCTGCCCGGACCAAGCCCTAGACAGTTAGAGTATACTTTGCCTATTTAGGCTAATAATGCCACCGCCAACCCATTAGATTATCATTCCCAGGGTCCCCCCTACACTTCACCGATATATCACTACTACTTCGCCCATTAGATGATCATTCCTAGGGTCCCCCCCATACTTCACCGATATATCACGACTACTACCCCATTATCACTACAAGTATAGGAATAACCATAACCCCATCTATTTTCTCTAAGGTGGCATTATTTGCCTAAATAGGCAAGGGGGTTCTCGTAGAATTTGGTTCAGGGTTTAGGGTTAAGGGTTTTAACTACATTGTAATTATAATATGTAACTGCTTATGTATTATAATTACACTATAATATTATTGTATAAGAAGAATTACTTTGGTTATTTCGGTTTGTCATCAACAGGTATCTCAACAATTACTCTATCCTTGTGCTTTCCGAATATCATAAAGTAGTTCTCCAAAAACAGATCATTCATTAACAACTGCCACACATGATCAAAAACATCATCAACTTCAGGCTTCTTATCCTCAATCTTAGTTTTCTTGTATTCTTTTCTCTTCTCTCTGCATTTAATACAATTGCGCCAAGGTTGCCCCGATCTATTGTGCCCGAACTCTTCTGTAGTTTTTTTGCTGTGGCATCTTGTGCATTTGATTGTCTCCATCTTCCTAATATTAATAACACTATCCCTTTAAACTGCTTCTATCTAAGCATTCAGAACAAGTCGCAATGTATTTAACAATATAATAAGAATGCTTACCAGCGTAATAGCAACGCTTAAAACAATCAACGTCTTTGACTTGCTTACAACGATAACACTTCCTAGTAACAATGTTATTTGTTTCAGTATATGGTTCAAAATCAACTAATATCTTATCTATTCTTAATGGCATTATTATTATTATATACACTTTTTCATAATGCGATATTATGAAAATTTGCACTGGTTCCTTAAGATTTAACGAAACTAATTATGAATTAATGTCATTACCAAACTCTTCTGGTTTGCCTATGAACCTGTAGAACTTGCTAGGCACACGGGGGCATTGGCTCACTTCCTTCTTCTGTTTTCATTGGGGCTTTTTTATGCCAAGATGGCCTGTCATTTATACAGGAGATTTTAATCCATAATATTTAAATTATTCTTCAAAATAGTTACATCCTCGTCTATCCGTTCAACCTCTGTTTCTAACTTATCAATGCGCTCTTCTAACTCCTCGGGTGTTATCTGACTTCCTCTGTTCCATCCTGTGTCGCAGATTTCAACCGATCCTGTTTGATCCACCTCATCAGTTTTAAAGATTTCATCAGGTGAAACATTCCTACCGCCAAATTTGATATTACTTTTATCAATAACAATGTTGGTTGTTACCTTATCATTTTCCTTGACTGTTTTAGTCTCCTTATGGTATAGCTGTCTCTTGCATCGGCAAGGTATGCAGTGAAAGCCCTTCTTATCAATGTGAAACCCTTTATTATCTTCATTGTTTTCAGTGGTATCGCTCATTAACCTTTCTTAGATTTTTTAGAATTCTTAAAATAGTAAAGAATACATTTTAGAACTTCCAACGAACTATTACAACACTTTTTAATTTTATTATCTGTTATTACCACTTCTTCTATTTTCTCAACTTCATTTATTGTATCAATATAATCCTGATATGATGTTTCCATTATATATTTTAAATCATATAATTTCTATGTATTAATAATTATGAGTAACGTCCCTGAAATACAACCATACAAAACCAAAGAATATAAAAGTAAGCAGTCAAAATATGAACATGTAGGTAAATTACCTGCGCGTCAGTTGCTATTAGGCCCGTCTGGAACTGGTAAAACAATTGTATTAACGAATTTAATATTAGATGTCTATCGTGGTTGCTTTGAGAAAATATCTATATGGTCGCCCACAATATTTTTGGATGATAATTGGAATGCTGTAAGGAATTATATAGAAAAAGAAATGAAGCAAGAACATACAGATAAAGACCCTATGTATTTTGATTACTATGACCCAAAAGATATGGATAGAGTTATTAACACACAAGAAAAAGTCGTTCAATATATGAAGAAAAACAAGTATGATAATATGTTCCATATTGCCCTGATAGTGGATGGTTTTTCAACAAGTTAAAATGTTCAAACACCTTCGCCATATCTGTTATAGACGCCCCGTTTGTTTTAAAATCTTCTTCCGTCTTATTTATGATCTTTAGGATGGCTTCTTTTGTTAGTTTGTTCTTCTCTCTCTTCTTGTCTCCCATAAGGGTATCCTTATAATAATCAGTCAAGGTGTTAAACCAACACCCGTTCTTAACGTAGTGTTCTACTTTAACGGCTTCCTTGAAGGTCTCATACTGTGGATCTAGTGGTGTCTGAATATATCTGTGATACATACTGACATTCTCTGTGTTAGTTAGATCTTCATCTCGTGGCTTGAAAGCATCGGCGTTATCTACCCTTTCGGCGTAATTAACTTTAATACAAGCAATGTAACCTTCGGCAAAACCGACATCTGCTTTAAAACTGTCATCTGTCATTAACAACATCTTGAGCCTATGAAATGTTTTTGTGTCGGGCTTCTCGTCTCTAAATATTCGTCTCCTCGTCAAGTTTTCTACCCACGGTGTTGTGGCTACATTGGCTGATAGATCACGCATATAGATAGGAACGTATGCCCTACCCCTACTGTCTCTGAAGGATACTGATAATCCTTGGTGTGATTCAGTCTTCAATTGGTATAAATGGACATTGATTGAATATTTTCTTGGTTTTCTTGGGTTGGTTCTTCCCGTTCGTTTGTTGTCTTCTTTGGCTTGTGACATTCTCTGACCTAATTGTTCTTTATCCTTGTGCTTGTCGTATATTTTATCATATTCTTTTTCCGCTTTAGTTTTTTCTTTGTCTGTTGTTGCGGTGGTGAGTTTCCTGATTAAATTGTCTGCTGTGGTGAATTGGGCGATCTTACGATCTGAATATAAGTTAATTATATTTTGAACTTTTGTTCTGGTGGCTTGGCTGATGCGGTTTCTTCTGTTGTTATAAAGTGTTTGTAGTGCTTCCGTGTTGCGCTTAACGGCTTTGGACATATACTAATATAATTAAACTATATATTTATTTTCTTTTTAAGTATAAATTTTCCAAGGATTTTTTAAAATACTAAATGTTTTTTTAATATATAGAAATATGTCTAAAGATAAAAAATAATATATAGTATAGTATAATATGAGTAAAAGCCCTGAGGATATGACAATGGATGAAATCAAAGAGCAACTCGCTATATACAGCAGATTGTATTACAACAA
>CAJNDV010037168.1:1528-20333 GCA_905221635.1 Symbiodinium sp. CCMP2456 | reverse complement strand
AGTAGGTAGTAGGTAGTAGGTAGTAGGTAGTTGGTAGTTGGTAGTTGGTAGTTGGTAGTAGGTTGGTAGTAGGTAGTAGGTAGTAGGTAGTAGGTAGTAGGTAGTAGGTAGTAGGTAGTAGGTGGTAGGTGGTAGGTGGTAGGTGGTAGGTGGTAGGTGGTAGGTGGTAGGTGGTAGGTGGTAGGTGGTAGGTGGTAGGTGGTAGGTGGTAGGTGGGGTGGTAGGTGGGGTGGTAGGTGGTAGGTGGTAGGTGGTAGGTGGTAGGTGGTAGGTGGTAGGTGGTGGGTGGTGGGTGGTGGGTGGTGGGTGGTGGGTGGTAGGTGGTAGGTGGTGGGTGGTGGGTGGTGGGTTGCGGCGGCGGCGGCGGTGGTGGCGGTGGCAGTGCCGGTGGCAGTGGCGGTGCTGGTGCCTTCAACCACGGCAAACATGCTTAACAACGGTAATTCTGAGGGCACATACATAACCCTTGACCCATACATAACCCTTGACCCAAACGAGAACAGACCCAAACTCTAAACAAATAAAACCCTTAGCTCTACGACCCCCGTGCACTTTCGGCCCTCACCCTACAGCCCCAAATTTCGCCTCTAAACTCCCTAAACAGAAACTCCGGGCCAAGCCAGGCACCAGCCAGAAGTCCGTGGACTCACTCGACGAGGCCGAGTTGAACCAAAGGACACGAGCATCTTGGCTTCGGGTTTAGAGGCGGCAGGGGTTTAGGAGTTTGAGTCTTTATACGGTGTAGGGTTGGCGGGGGGTTCAGGGTATTCGACCTAGAGTTGTAATGCTTCAGGATTCGGGCTTGGGAGCTATTTTAGTTTAGAAACTTAGGGTGTTCTGCGTTCGGATTCAGGAGTTTAGGGGTTTTATTACGGTTTAGAGTTTGGGGGCATGGGCATTGGGGTTGACGGAGTTCGGGTTTGGGGTTTAGGGTCTAGGGCCAATGCGCTTAGGGTTAAGTTTTAAGATATTGGTCTTTACCAGTGCTCGAAAAACGCGGTATGCATGTGTACATGTATATGTACGCACAAACATACCTGTATGTTTTAATGTACAAAACATGTCTGAATATTCGTTTTTTGAAAAGACACCTATATGTACCTCTCTCTATACGTTGTATGTACGTATATATGCACACACACACACAGAGGACAGAACCTATCTGTATGTGTGTATGTACGTATGCACGCATGCATGCTTGCATGCCTGCCTGCCTGCCTGCCTGCCTGCCTGCCTGCATGTTGTGTGCATACATATATATATATATATACACATGTACACATGTGTATAGTACATGCATACACACACACATATATATATATATAGAGAGAGAGAGAGAGAGAGAGAGCGAGAGAGCGAGAGAGAGAGAGAGAGCGGCTGGTGGCCACGATTATCCTCATTGTCAGGGTTGCTTGCCATCCAGGTTTAACCGCACTCATTGATCAAAAACGGGTCTTGCTATTTCCGATTATAGCATGAATTTCGCAAATATTCAATGTGATTTGATTGCGATATCACGCCTTTCTCTGGTTTAGTGTGAAGTAGTAGCAGTTTTAAGGTTTTGGTCTACAAGCTGATGACATGAACCTGAAGAGTCGTCAATAGCAACAATACGAAGAGGCAGGACGAAGTTGACAGTGTGCCGCACAGTATCTGAATATGTGTGTATGTGTGCGTGTATATATGTGTGTATGCATATATATATATATATTCCCTATACATCAGCCGACAGAAAAAAGCGGATTCGATTGGTAGTTTCAAGCGGATTGGGTCCGATTGATATTTTCAAGCGGATCCACTAGTTTTCTGTGAGTGAGAACCAAGCGAACCAAAAACCTAGCGGGGAACCAACAGGAGAATGGAGCACAAACCAAGCGGAGCATTTGGCCAGGCTTGCCTGCGATTTCTGGTTTCACAGGTTTTCACAGGTTTTCACAGGTTTTCACAGGTTTTCAGAGGTTTTCAGAGGTTTTCAGAGGTTTTCACAGGTTTTCACAGGATTTCACAGGATTTCACAGGTTTTCACAGGTTTTCAAAAATTTTCGCAAGTTTTCATAGGTTTTCACAGGATTTCACAGGTGTTCACATGGTTTCACAGGATTTCACAGGTTTTCAAAGGTTTTCACAGGCTTTCACAGGCTTTCACAGGTTTGCACAGGTTTGCACAGGTTTTCACAGGATTTCACAAAATTTCACAGAATTTCACCGATTTTCATAGAATTTCACAGATCTTCACAGACTAGTCTGTGAAATTCTGTGAAGATCTGTGGTTGTCTGTGAATTTCTGTGAAAACCTGTGTGCTTCAGACTTTCGGGTTGGGTTCGATGTTTTTGGTGTGCTGGTCACGGGAAACCAAGCGAAATCGCCGATGAAAAACCTGGCGGAAGCGGTGATAAAAACTTAGCGGAGAACCTAGCGGAGACAATAGCACCTCAACCGATTCCTAGCGGGTCCGATAGAAAATACCAAGCGCACATGGTATTTTCAAGCCTGCGATGGTTAGGGTTATATATATAATATAATATAATATAATATAATATAATATAATATAATATAATATATAATATAATATATATATATATATATGATATGCGTTTCTCTCTGTGTGTGTGTGTGTCCGTCTGTCTGCGCATGTGTTGTTGGAGCATATCTCTCGGCAAGTCGCGCCCAAATCCGACATGCTCCACGACCCCGTCTAGTTGCAGTGTTCAGTCTGGATCCCCTTGCAGTATTTGCTGAACCCTAAACCCTAAACCCTAAACCCTATTTAATGCTTGAGCGGTGCGAAAAATCAATCGTCAGGGCCGGGATGCTTTGAGCCACAGCAGGGTCGAAGAGTCCACCCTCCTCTGCCGTGAACACGCGAGCCTGGTATCATCATCTAGGGGTTTAGGGTTTAGGGTTTAGGGTTTAATAAGGCTTGCGAAGATGCACTGGGAGTTGGTACGTGTTTCGGATTCCCTGGGTTTCACAAGTGCTTTTGACGCATTGAGCCAAAAAATAATCCTGCCTCAGTTGATATAGGGCATAAGTACTTAGAACAGGGTTTAGAGGTATAGCAGTTAAACGACATGGGAACAGAAAGGGGCCACGCTTACTAAGTGTCAGCACTTGTTGCGCCAAGCGTGACGGCAGCACGCTGAGCAGGCGGAAGAACTCGCGAGCAAGACCACCTTCGTCCACGCCTTGCTCGCCTGGTCCAAAACCCCAGTCAGAGATAACTCCGCAAACACATTTTTGCAGAGGCCGGCATGACCTCTTCAAGTGCAGGTCATTGGGATCATCGCCCCGCACCCGAACCGAGGTCTACCTAGAATAGGGTTTGGGAAAACAGCGGTTTAGGGTTTAGGTAACAGTCCTTTTAAATACTGCGCGCGAAACTCTATGCCGATGCTCCGCCATCTTACATGACTCTTCAAAGCAGTCCTAGCAGCTTCATCTGTTACAACAATTACCATAGAAGATGAATCCAAGCAGCGCTTGTCTAAACTGATGTTGTTACTAGCCAGACTCGCGCCTCAATCATTGCATACTGAAGTTTCACGGCAAGTTATTACTGCGAGTCTTCCTTAGTCACGTCTAACCCTGTAAACCCTTAATCCTAAACCCCAGACCCGAAACCCCAAACCCAAAACCATTCTAGCCGAAGTACTCTGCGGCCTTCGGAGACCACTTCAACCCTATGCCTATTAGCGCCCCTAAACCCTAATGCCTAAACCCGGTAAATGCGAGGGCCTTCGAAGACCACTTTGAGCTGCCTCCGTAGATCCTCGGGTGTCGCCTTCTGCAGCGCGCGCGTGGTGTCCTGCCGCCAGGGGGGAGCCTTGGGGTTTAGCGGGCTTGGGCTTTATTTAGGGGTCTAGGGGTTTCGGGGGTTTGGCGGTTTGGGGTTTATAGGGGTTTAGGCTCGGGGTTTACATGGCTTTAGGGTTTGGGGTTTAGGGGTTTGGGGCTTGGGGGTTTAGGGGTGTGGGGCTTGGGGGTTTAGGCGAACCTCAAACCAATCAGGTTGCAGCACTCCAAGAACAAAGGTCTGATACGTTCAAGACCCTGCCACCCTCATTATTCAACCCTGCCCAAACGCCCCCACACCCCACAGCCCCATATCCAGAAAACCTCAAACCTCCCTTCACCGCACACACCCGGCACCTCTGAAAGCTTAGGGTTCAAGGGTAAAACCCCGACGACCCTTTAATGCCCTCACACTGTTCAATATCGGAACACACTTCGTAGCCTCAGAAAAGCCGCCCTCTCGCCCAAACCTCCATAAACTGCGGCCTTTCTGGGCGTTAAGAATCCCTTGCCTTCTGGCGTTTTCCAGACCATAAACACACAAAAAACCCAAAACTGCAATCTACAAGCCCTAAATTCTAGAGTTTCCCTCAACTTTCCATCTCAGCTTCTTACACCCTAAACCCTAAACCCTAAACCCTGAACCCTAAACCCTAAGCCCTAAACCCTAAACCCTAAACCCTAAACCCCTAAACCCTAAACCCTGAACCCAAAGGGTGTCTTCCGGGCTGTCTCTAGACTTTCCGAAGTCCTCGAGGATCCGGTCTCGGTGCACCTTGAGGATGAAGAAAAGAAGCGCCTTGGTAGAGTGGCTTTAGGGGTTTATGGTTTAGGGTTTTAGGGTTTTAGGGTTTAGGGTTTTGGGCTTTGAGGTTTTTTGGTTTAGGGTTTTGGGGTTTTGGAATGGGGCTTTAGGGTTTAGGTTTGGAGGTTTTACAGTAGGGTTTCAGGGTTTTGGTGTTTTGAAATAGTTTTTTGAGGTTTAAGACTTTAGTTCTTAGTCAGGGTTCTCTGAGGGATCTGTAGTCAGGATCAATACAAGGGTTCCGGCAGGGTTTACGGATTCAAGGTTTCTGCTAAGGATCTACTATAGAGGCCTTACTAATTAGAACAGGGTTTTGGAGTACATTATACTAAAAATATAATAAGGAAACCCCTAAACCCTGAACCCTAAAGGTATCCCCCTAAACCCTAAACCCGAAACCCTAAACCCTGAAGGTAATTAGTAAGGCCCCAATTTTAGGATGAGGAACTCTCAGGGATGGTAGCAGCTTCGAAGTCTTCCATAAGGCCCTTGTCTGTCTGGTGCTTAGTAGGGAATGGGGGAATGGGTTATAGGGACTACTATAAGGGACCTTAAGGGACTATCATAGGGATCCATTCCCAGGTCCCACATTCCCTACTAAGCACCAGACAGTTGTTCACAGGCTGAGCTCTCGGCCTGTGAATGAGGGAATAAAGGCTTGGGTTGATACCCTGAGGGAGGCGCGCAGGAACCCAAGGTGAAGGTACTTGAGAGGGCCATGGTAGCAAACCGTGCTGCTTAATGTAGGGCCTTAATAATTAGAATAGGGTTTTGGGGGTTCCCAATATAAGTCTGGTATAAAATACCCCCAAACCCAATTGTAATTATCAAGGCCTATGTTAGACTCATCCGTATCAACCGGGATTGGCCAGGGAAGGGTCCAGCTGGAAAATGCAGCTATATCACCCAGTCTCGTTGCTACTCGTCATTGTTTATTGGCTCTGGCACTGATGTCCTAAAACCCTAATATAGGGTTGTCCTTAATAATTAGAATAGGGTTTTGGCATACATTATACTATAGTTAAAATCAGGAACCCCCAAAACCATATTCTAATTATTCAAGACCCCTACGGTAGATGATGGTGCACTCGAAACTCGGCGACGCGTGCGTAGGTAGCCCAGTCTGTGCTCAGAGCGGGATCGATGTGGATCTCGTGACCTGGAAGCACCTGGCAATGAGATATTGTACTAATCATTTTAGCTTCTGTATTGAGGTCATATGATACGACATGATATGACATGATATGATATCATACGATATGACATGACATGATGTGACATGATCTGATATGATATGAGATAGGAACGACTATGATATATGATATTACATGTAGAAAGGGCTTGACAGGTTCCCGAATCCCAGGAGGCCCTTGCGCGCACGCACACACACACACAAAGGCTAGGCTCGTGTTACGAAAAGGGTTGTGACCTGAGGTACCCGAACCCCTGATGATTTTCGTGTATTTGTTGGTTCTCAAGACCATTCGCTGCAGTGGCATGGTATCATTGCTCGTGCTTCCTGTGCTGTGCTGCTGGTAGCAGACGAACACACATCTGTAAGAACAGCGGCTGGCCCATGGAAGAAGAACCCTACTACCGCTCCCACTGCTACTGCTGCTGCTGCTGCTGCTACTACTACTACTACTACTACTACTACTAAGTATTGCGATGACGACGACGCCGACAGCGACCAGTACTGGAAGTACCATAACAGACACGACTGCTGCTGGCACTAGTGTTACTACGCTTCCTGCCCCTGCTGCTCATAGCAGCATGCAGCAGGAAAAGTAAGCTCAACTCTCAGGTAATCAGTCTGTCACATCAGTCCTCAAAACACTGCAGAAAAACCAAGACTCATGGCTTCTAGTAGGGGATTCACGGATTAGGCTGTCGGCTACGAGCACATCTGCCTCCAGGTCGGCAGCGACACGCCGAGCAACTTGATGTTGCAAGTAAACCTGCTTCTCGCTATGTGGACTGGCATGCCTTGCTTCATGGTGGGTTCGTTGCTAGTAGAAGTTGAAGCTTATGCAATTGTGCAATCTTCAAAATTAAATCGAAGCCTGGGCTCCCGCGGATACATTGCATCACGTGCTTGTCACATCCTGCCACTAAGCAACCCAACATGCTTCTCGAAAGAAACACTGTATGCAGAAAATACGACCCAAACCGGAAATCAATCGCTTGATGTACACAAGGCACGAAGTAACGATGCACCTGTGGCACAACGGTAAACCCAAGTCATCAGCTGCATGCCTGCCTGCGCATGGTGGTTTTCCACCTGCAGCACTTTGCGGGTGTAGCTGACCGGCACCTGCCATTTTGCACTCTGGGCATGAAGCAAAGAAGACAGGTCAGTGTTGATGCAAAACACACCGCAGCATATACCACAAGCAAGAGAGCCTGACTCCCAGAGTTTTGGGCCATCAGCAGTCTCTGTTGCAAGTTCTAAGCCTATCAGGGACGACTGAGGCAGGCACGAGGTTGCGATTTGCCATGAAGCTGCGCATCTTGCTGGGAAGCACATACTCGAAGCCATAGTCGGTTCGGGCGGCATAAAGCGGGAGTTCCAGGACCTGCGAAGAGCGACTTGCCGTTTCAAGCTCACGATAAGCCCTACAACCTGAATCATGTGGGTTTAGGGTTTAGGGTTTAGGGTGCTATGCACCCATTAAGCCCGATGTGCCCCAAAACCTTTACATACCCTATATCAACCCTCGCAACACTCGATGGTTCTAAACTCCTAATCAAGCCCTAAAACCCAAAAGGTTCCCAACCCCCACTTCCCCGCCTCTGCAGGCGTTATTGGACCGGCGCAGGCGTTCTCCACGAAGAGGCGGAACTCCAACTCGGGCCTTGCTGCACGCAGCGGCTATTACTGAACCCTAAACCCTAAACCCGGAACCTCTGAACCCTAAACCCTAATTCCGGAACCTCTGAACCTGGCTTAGGGATTTAGGAGTATGCGAGTAGGGTTGAGGAAATGTTGGGTTTAGGGTTTAGGGAGGGCCTTTTGCAAGGCAGCCGGAGACTCAGAAAAGGCTCCCTCTCTTAAAAGGCCTGTTTTGTCGAGGGTTGTGGAGGCGATCCCACCAGTCTTCCAGGAGTCCTACACCCTAAGAACCCTAAATAAACCCTAAAAGCCCCAAAACCCTAAAACCCCTAAAACCCTTAAAGCCCCCCCCCCTTAAAACCCCATGTACCGGAGCTGACCCTAAACCCTAAACCGCAAAACCCTAAACCCGGAACCCTAACCGGCTCAGGTCCTCGCGGAACCTTCTCCTCCGCCAGACTTTGGAGGTGGAACCTCGGAGTTGGGAAGCGCGCTGAGAGACCTTTAGTTTCCATAGTAGTTCCTGATTTCGTTTAAGCCGTTTTATAGTTTGGATCCCAGAAGGTAGCCCCAAAAAGGAACTACATGGACACTATAGGGAGGGGCTGCAATGGTTAGGAGAGGGTTGAGGGGTTTAGGACTTTGAGGGTTTAGGAGTTTAGGGTTTAGGGGTTTTGGGTTTAGGAGTTTAGGGGTTTCGGGGTTTACGGGTTTAGGGGTTAGGGGTTCAGGGGTTTGGGGGTTAAGAGTTTTTTTTTTAGGGGTTTAGGGCTCTAGGGGTTTGGGGACTTAATAAGGGTTGTGGGTTGAGGAGTTTAGGATTTAGGGGTTTAAGGGATGTAGGGCTTTAGGGGTTTAGGGTTTAGGGCTTAATGATTCGAAGAGGGTTCCTTCAAAAAAGGAGCAAGAACGAAGGTATCTATAAAGGTTAATGTAAGGGAATCTAAACGGGGTTAATATAGGGACCTTGGAAAATCATGAGAATCGGGCTTTCGGGTATGTTAAGTATAAACCTACTAAGGAACCCTCAGGAATCAAATAGATTTCTATAGTTGGAACATAATGGTCCTCATACCCTGAAGGTTAAGTAAGAGGGATCCTAGCACTAATCCTCTGAAATCCATGTTCCAACTTTCTGGGTTTCGCTGTAAGAGACACTGTACGGTTAATGTGTAGGGGCCTGATTCATAAGGAATCTTATGGGTAATTCTTCCGATCCCTATGATAGCAGGTTCCCAGGGTCATCTCCGAATTCGGCTTGTTCCGACAAGGGCTACCAGGCTTAACCACAGTCGAGCCACTGATGGATCCTTACTGCCACGACCTGCGCTGATATTCCATCGCACAGGTCGGGGCGAAAGCAAATTATCATTAGTTCTTCAAGCCCTCAAACCCCAAGCCCTAAACCCCGTGATAGATCCCATTCCCGGGCCACCGGCTCGAAAGCAGGCACGGGAGCCCGAACCTGTGGCGCCAAGGTGAAGCGTCCCAGCCTCACTGATGCATCGATGAAAGGTACGCTTACGTCATAGAGCGCATAAAGAGCAAGCCGGATTGCACAAGTATTAACCTTCTACCCCTAATTTTTATGTTGAGATTGAATACGAATAGTAATGTGCACATTGATATTCATTTCAACTGTCACCCGGGTCATCATCTGTATACATATATATGTATTAAGAATACAGACAGTCTAAGACCCGAAGACTGGACAAATAAGGCTAGGCAGGTCGCAGAAGCTGTGCTGGGCGTGGCGCAAGGTGGAGGTGGCTCCTGCAGCCTCGTCACAGTAGATCTGGTTCAGGGTTTAGGGGTCCGTGACATCGAGTCCTGAATAATTAGAGTTGGTTCTTGGGCATCATACTATGGCTATATATGGCTATATCAGCCCCTAAGTCCTAAAGTTATGGTTCTTGAGCATTACAACATGAATATATCAGGGCCTCAGCCCCTAAAGTTGAACCCCTCTAAGCAGCCACACTGGCCTCAAACTCTGGGCCATGAAGCCTATTAAGCTCCGACGAGACTGCAAGAGACTAGAGAAGCCTACATCCAAGTACCAATGATATCCCTTCCTGTTCCTGTTTCAGCTAGAGAAAAAAGTATTCCCCCCATCGCCCTATTCTAATCCTTTCGTATCAGTAGTAGTTAGTATTGTCATTATTATTACAACCATCTTGAATTAAGGCCCCCTTTATGGCCGTATAAGGACCACGAAGACGGCCTTCGCGCCCGCAAGCTGCGAGAGGGTCTGCGACAAGCTTTGTCCAAGATCCGGCTCCTCGGTCATGCAACGACCGAAATCGCCCTCGACGCGGAACACACTACCCATAGGCCCTAAAGTAGTTCCTTTTTGGGGTTCATTATATATATATATATATAGAATCCGAAAAGGTAACCCCAAAAAGGAACTACTTTAGGGCCTATGGGTAATTAATACACGTGTTCGTATGAAAGTGTGTATTAAGATATGTATAGATATACACAGCTCTTCGCATAGAGCGGAATAGCTTGTGTGGCATAGCATGACACGCGCACAGTATGTTGCGATGCAAAGAAGGCTGAATCGATTACAGTACTCACAGGAGGCTGTCATTGGAAGTTGGGGCGGAGGTCAAACAACAGTAAACATGAATGTTAAGTAGTAATCATTTTGATAATAATAATGAACCTTAAACCCTAAACCCTACACACATCTAGCAATAATTTGGGCTGAGGCCAGCACAGGCCAGTCGGAGGTGCGAAGCGACGAGGCCAGGCGAGTTGCGATGGCTTCATTGGCCCCCCAAAGCCTCAGGAGCCCGGCTGATGGGTTTAGGGTTTAGGGGTTTAGGGTTTAGGGGCTTAGGATTTAGGGTTTAGGGGCTTAGTGTTTATAGTTAAGGGTTTGGGGGTTTAGGGTTTAGGGTTTAGGTTATACAGTATATGATAGACCACAATATATTACAATGTGGCATAGCGTATTATAGAATGATATAGTATATAGTATAATATAATATAGTGAAGTAAAATGCAATGAAACATACTAGATAACATATTATCATCTGATACCATATAATACAATAATATCTAATATGTTGCAAACCAAGTTCAAGGCTAGGACATGTCCCGGCTGGTCGTAAGGTGTGGGCAACTGGAGAAGCATGAGTCCTTCCCAGATTTCTGGAGAGAGCCGCTGCCTCAGTCAACCATCGATGTAGCATCCACGGCGAAATCTGCGAAAGCTGCGCAGAAGAGCCCAGTACACACTAATGCACCGAGAAGAATCATATAACTAGGAACAACCAGCGTCCCACCAGGTGCAAGGTTCGGACATTTGGTGTGCGCGTTTGACGGTCTCGTCACAGTGGGTGCGAACTCGACCGACAAGACCTTCAGTCGACAGAACCGTCTTTCCGTCTCTCTTTGTTTCTGCCCTTGTCTCTCCTCATTTCAGTCTCTCCCGCTGACCCTGCATAAGCATCGCGCTGCGCAGAACCTCTTCTTCGGAACAGTCCTCGACCAAGACCTGGAGGCAGGCACTTCTCAAAACCCTCGCCCCCGGAACCGAAGAGCTCTTCCGGACTTCACGCCTCCTGCAGCTCCCTCCGCCCCTCTGCCGGCATCCACGCTACCAGACGCATGATCCTGGACATCACCTCGTAGGGCTGTGGCCTTGGCCCAACAGCTCTAGGGCCTAGGGAGTTTGGCGTGAGGGAGTGTAAGGCTTAGAATGCAGGATGCAGAACCCGACACAGGACCATGACACCTTGCAATGAGTTCGGCACTTTTCCGGCTCAGCTAGCACAGGGGAGAGCAACAAGGCAGACCTCAGCATCAAACGATCCTTCACATGGAGTTAGGGACTAAAAGGTTCAGGGACGAGGGACTGTGGGGTCACAATGCCCATGCTACGCTATGCTGGTTCTTGCTTGGACAGTATCATGGTACTGCCCACGACGTTCCTGAGGAGAGTGCAGTCCCCGAAGCTGATCACGATGAACCAGCGAGGCAGCCTCATGTGATTGCAGTGGCCGTGCTTCCTCTCCTTTGCTTTTTCAGATAGCACACCTGTTTAATGTCTGACCGATAACAGATGACACATAGCACGGACCATGTAATACATAACACATATATATATATATATATGAATATATATATATATAAGTATTTACTTATTTATGCATGTACACACATATATATATATATACATATATATATATATGTTTGTTTATTTATTTATTCCTTTATTTCTACATATGTACATACATATATATATATATATACATACATATGTACTGATATACAATCTAGTGTCTTCGTCCCCTCTGCCTCGTCGTGGTCATTGGCCCAACAGCTCAGGCCCTCAAAGGCAGCATTGATGATGTGCATCTCCACCCTCAGTGCAAATTTACGAAGGCACATGCGCAACCGGTCATAACACAACAAGTTGCCGGCAGTACATATAATGCAAGTACGAAGAACTGCATGGTATAACACCTCCCCAAAACTCCAAAGGCATCATGCCACGTTGAGGATAGGCGTACCAGAGAAGATTGACAAGCGACCCATCTGTCAGGGCCCTGGCTGGGCAAAGAGGTCCTCGGATTGAATCAGCTCCTGGTCGGAGACTTGTCGCAAGTCCTACCTAAACACCCAAGAGTAGGCAAAATCATGGCCCAAAACCTATAAAAGGCGATTAGTCTACATACTTTTGGGGTCCAGGTAGAACACCTCACCACAGATGTGGCCGTTGGACGCGCGACGCAGAGACCATACGAGTTCGACACTGGCGGCCTTCGAAGAAGTTTGGAACAGAGCAGGCAGAGGCTGGCTGACATCATGCAATTAGAACAGGGTGTTGGTGTATAATCTACACGATAATTCCAATAACAGCCCCTAATCTCTGTTCTCAAGTGGTAGAGCGGCTCCTTGAAAACATTCAAGAGGCCACCAGCATCCAGACGTGGTTTGTACAAGCCCGGGAAGCAGAAGGAGGCATTCAGCAAGGACCTGGTTCAGTTCTTGCTTGTCGAAGAAGGGCTGCAAGAAATACCAAAACTATTTGGGGGTTCCCGATTAGATTGATACCAATATCATCATTTTGAGATTTGTAATATAGTATAACCCAAAACCCTGTTCGAATTATGAGATTGACGGTGTACAAGAACTCACCTCTTAAGTGCTGATGGCGATGACAACGCCTGAAAGGATGTTGCGCTCTTGGTTATCATTCATGCCAATGCTCTGGACCCTTCTTGTTTTCATATGACTCTTGTTTCTGAAAACAGCTCTTCAGCTCCACACCAAGGCAGGTCGTTTCTGTTCTAAGGCACGAGTTGCCGAGTCAGCCAAGCTTTCTGAAGTTGTGGGTTGAGGGCTCCGGGTAGCAGCGTCATCTTAAACAAAGAGTGATCTCCGCGTCATGGTTGCTGAGGGTCCGTCGGTGCTGCAAAAGCCGCCGCCAAGCAGCTCCTGTCATCTAACAGATTAAGACACTTGAGAGCTTGCTCTACAGCAGCTTGTTCAGAACTGATTCGGGTACATCAGAGCAATGCCAAGCATGCTAACACACATACACCAATACCCTTCAACATGCATAAGGAGACAGATGTGCAAATCAACGACAGATGCATAGATGGATAGGCAGAAAGAGAAGGCGAGAGACACTGCGACATCGCTCCTATTTTGGCCAAAGCTCCTGTGGGTTGCGAAGCAAAAGGCTAAGTAGCAGCAGCAAGCTCTGAGCACGTGCCCAACCCCTGACCCCCTCGTGGATCTTCGACTGCAATCATAGCAATGCAGGGACCAAGACAAATTCGTTCAAAGAGGATTATCCTAAGTTTTTTCTACTACCACCATTTATTTCGGGGACCCTGATTTGGGCCATGCTCCTCAATGAATTCGGACAGGCTCCATATAACGAAAGCTGGGCCGTGGCACAGCCAGCAAAATAAGATGCAAGGCACTGCAGGGGCAGCAGGGTTTCACCAAGATAACTCTGGCTGTCTTGGCTGCAGGGGTGTAGGTTGTGTGCGACAAAAGCCTGGCAGTACCTTGCTCCGCAAAAAAGGTGTGAATGTCACACCGTACCAAAGCCATGTCCCAAAACTTGACTAGCCGAATGGCAACGGCCTCTAAGCCTGAACAAATGCGAAACTACGTTCCCGCTTGCCAGCGAATCTTTCTCGCAGCGGCAAGACGGTGTCTAGGTCTATGGGGTCTACTCGCTCGTGGACAGAACGGCGAGTGAACTGGGCGGCTGTATGCGGCTGTTCAACCCACACACAGTTGGAAACTGCAGAGCCTCTGAACCTATGGCCTCACTCTCTTGCTGCCCGCGGCAGCATCGAGGATTCAGGGCTTCTTCAGCTTGCTACTCCCATGTTTGCGCCCAAGACAGAACTAAGGAAGAACATAACTTAAAACTGCCAGAACCTGCCGCTGCCTCCGCGGCATCATTGCGTTCAGCGCCCAACTCTGTACCACACAGGGCTGTTGTAGCTCTCCAGTGTGAAAGAAGCGTTGCTCAACAGGTGCTTCCTGAAAGCACGGAAGACAGCTGCATCACAGTGGCATCACATCACCTGACCTGCATCCCGAAACCTTGAACCTAAATCCCCAAATTGGAAACCCCTTGGCCCTGAAAACCCTGCGCCCTTGACCCTGCAGTCTACATGCAGATCCCACCCGTCCTGCCCAAGCTTTGCCTCGGCATCTGTTCACACTTTGTTGGCCTGGTCGGGCTCTGCGAAAGCACGCGAGGGCCTTCGGATCTTTAGCTGTTGGAAGACTTTGCCGGGTCCTCACCTGCGACTTTTAGCAAAACCGACAAGAAGTATCTTGGACCCTGAACCCTAAACCCGCAACCCGAGGTTGTGACAGCGGCCTGATATTCAGGAAAAGGGCATCGCGCTGAGGCTTGCCGACGTCATGAGAGGATTCCGACCTCAGAACAGTGCGAACTTGCGGGTTTAGGGTCCTGTCCAGGTCTAGGGGACCTCGGAACAGTGTGAACTTGGGGACTGTCATGCCCAGGTTACCGTCATACCTAGCATCGTAACTACGTAAGCCTGGATTGAACTTTAGTATATACAACGGGATCTCTCTCCGTGTGTACATGTGTATATATATATATATATTATGTATATCCAATGTATACATATGCCTTTGTACATGTAAGTAATTGCATGCCTGCATGTATACATATACATATAGATATATGTACATACACAGCCATACATATATAAAGGCAAGCAGAACACGTGCATCATGCTTCCACGTGCCTCCGTCCCCGGCTGCAGGAAGAGACTGAGGAGGATCGCTGGCTGAACTGGCCGGAAGTTCGCCTCAGAACCCAATACCCCTTAATTAAGGAATATACCTCAAATCATAGTATTAAGGCCCCTATAATTTAAGCTATATTCCTTGTTTAAGGGGTATTTGGTTCTCTGGGTTCGCCTCAGAAGGGAAGAGGACGAGGAGGATCTCGGGCTCGACTGGCCGGAAGTACTCCTGAGACACAAAGAAGACAAGCCACGTAACGACGCCCATACACCGTTGCGCACGTGCCGGCGCATCCCTTGGTGCAACCACACACACATGTGTATATATATATATACACATATACATCTATTTATTTATTCTTTTATTCATAATTATTTATGTAATGATTTATTCATGTATGTTGTTACACATCTGTTCCTGTGTTTGCTTATGTGTTGTGACTATTTGTCTGTTTGTCTATTTTTATCTTTGTATTCATGTATGTATATTTGCATGCATGTTTGCATGTACCTATGTGTGTGTAATATATATATATATATACACATAAATGTAGGCACGCTTGTATGGACAGATAGATAGATAGATCGACAGATCGGTGTGTGTGTGTGTGTGTGTGCATGCGCGTGCGTAAGCGCGTGAATGTGTATACATACGTCTAAATAAATACTTATATTTATACACATGTATATACACCCACATACATGCAGATACGCACGTACACATACACTGATGGTCGCCCCCCCATCAGAGCATTTTCGACATCTCACCCCTCCGCTTCACTTCTGCAGTTCATCCCTAACCACTCCTTTCATCTCTACCCTCCCTGCACGTACACGACAGTTTACTCGACATCCACGTCAAACCTAACACGCAACGCATTCATGCTTCTTGGATTCACTGACTGAACATCGAAGATCCCATTGGGAACTTCTCATGTCAATGTTCAGAGCAGCGCAGCCAAATATGTTCGTGTTGACTAAATGTTCAGAGCAGCGCAGCCAAATATGTTCGTGTTGACTGATTTGTCAGGTAGGTCTATGTTGCAAAGATTCGGCCCCTGAATCAATCATAGATCCTACTCGGGTGTCTTCTTGGATCAATGGCCTGATGGGCTTCGTGCCCGCGGCTGGGGCCCCAAATCGCGGGCCCAATGCCTTGGATCCTCATAACTTCATTTACGGCTTTTCAATGTCAGTAGTCCAGTTGCCAGAAACAAGAGATAACACAAGATTCGGAGAGAACAAACATCATATTGTATTTTAATGCACTATTCCGTATTACATTAATTACAACGTATTCTAATAGTATACTTTGAGCTGTCTCTCTGTATCTCCTTGCTATACCTGCACATCTTGACAACAGGGTTTACACTGGTGACACTTTTGGGTTCTTGCCCTCGAGTGGTCTTCGGGCGGTGTGTTAATCTTGCTTTGGGTGTGCACAGCTTTGACTACTTTTGCTCTGCCGCCGTGAACTAACTCTGTTGGGCCCAGATGTTCCTGGAGTAGTCTGTAGGCGTGTAGGGCTTGGAATACTCTGCCTTTCACTCTTTGGCAGCTGTGCTTGAGCAAGGATTGTCATCGTAAGCCCTAAACCCTAAAACCCTAAAGCCCTAAACCCTAAACCCTGCCGACAGCAATGTGGGTACCAACGCTTTCTAGCAGCCCCCCCTCGGAGACATGTCATGGATTCTCCCGGCCTGGGTCCGAGATTGAACCGAATAATATAGATCCGAAATTGAACCGAAGAATATAGAATACATAATAATATATCACATATAATACATCGTATATACAATATAGTATGTAGGATACAGTATATGGTATCTAGTATTTAATAGACAACATCTAGTACATAACATGTAACTGATTCAACCAAGGATTTAGGGTCCTTGGGTATAGGGCTTGGGGTTTGAGAATCGATAGCTAATAAACCCTAAACCCTAAACCCTAAAACCTAAACCCTAACCCTAAACCCTAAATCCTAAACCCTAAACCCTAAACCCTAAAGCCAAACCCTAAACCCAAGAGAAACTGTGAGTTGGACCGCACATCCTGGCCTGCTCGCGCTACCGGCAGCACCACCGGTTCGACTCAACGACTCTTTCCACCACCTGCAAACTTCTCCGAAAGGGTTCCAAGTAGCCATATAGTAGAATGTAGGGTTTCTATCAAACGCCCAAAGGGTTCTAAGTACATTATATAGTAGAATGGAGGGTTTCTATAATAGGAACTACTATATATGGTTTGGGCAAGTATCCGCCATGTAGGAACATAGGACCCGTTGGGACTGCGAGGAAGGAAGCAGGAGCCAGAGCCTAGGGCAGGATTTCATGTCGACCCCTAGTTGCTACGGTTTTGGGGTTTAGGGTTTAGGTCCCTTTCCGGACTACCATGCCATCATCCTGAGTATCGCCCAGGCAGAAGAGGAGGGGCTTGTTGGTCGCGGGACTACATCATGTAGAGGTTTAGAGGTCAAGCTCACCGGGCGGGGAGTCCATTTCGTCACTTCGTCTGCAACATAGTAGCAGATGCCACTGAAACTACTAGTATGACCTATGATCCCAATGCTGCACTCTCTACACCCTCAATGCTGACAGCTCAACCTTAAACCCTTAAACATCTGAGGACGAGGCTGTGGCCAGTTTTGAGGCGAGTCTTTGCTGACTCCCGCAGGCGCACGAGCAAAATCCATGGCTTTCAGAGTGCGGCAAGGCCAACGCTAGAAAGTCTGATCGTAGCTTCGCATGAACTTTCGCTAGAACGTTTTTCAGTGAGCGATAAGAACATGAGTCGGACTCGAAGCAATGTGCATGAATATAACTTTCCATGCATGTAGCACTGTTCAACGGGCCTGGGAGCTGCGCAGCTGCAGTGAGAAATGGCAGAACAAAAGGGCCTTTTTCTTTCTACAACTATTACTGCTACTGCTACTACTACTACTACTACTACTACTACTACTACTACTTTTGTTGCTGCTGCTGCTGCTGCTGCTACTACTCCTCATGTACCACTACGAAACCAGAACCTTTGAGTCCTCAAAGAGTCTAGGATTCGAGGACAGTGAAACGATAGACCCCTCTGATCCCACAGCCCCGAATCCGTAAACACAAACAAGGGCTTAGGGTTTAGGGTTTATGGGTTGAGGGGTTTGGGTCCGAAAGCCCTGAAGCTTTGAAGCTGAGAATCCGAAAGCCTCAAAGCCCGGACACAAGGACACCCGGGACCCTGAAATCCCTAAATCAGCTGAAGCCCTGCGACTCAAGACCGTGCAAGCGCGAGCCTTGAATCCCAAACCGTCAGAAAACCCTAAACCCTCAACCCTAAACCCCTAAACCCTGAACCCTGAACCCTAAACCCTAGACCCTGATCTCCAAACCCTATGCCCTTAGCCCTATGCGCGTGACTGGTCCTCAGATCCTCCGTTGCCGCCGGCCGGGAAACTTGTGCAGCCTCTGGGATGCAACTGGAAGTCTCCAAGACGGGGCACGAAGGCTCATGAGCACTCTAGGGGTTATAGTTTCAGGGTTTAGGGCTTCGGGTTTAGGGCTTCAGGGATAAGGGTTGCAGGTGCAGGGCTTTGGGCGCGGGGTGCTCTAGGGCTCAAGGTTTAGGGTTAGGGCCTCAGAACTCTAGTGGTTTAGGGCCACAGGCCTTTGGGACGTGCGCACTTTGGGGATTTGGAGTTTGGTAGCTGTCAGAAGCAATCCGATGTGAGTTAATCAAGGATTAAGGGCAACAAGTGGTCCAGGAGATTATAAACATGAGCCGGCAACATGCCGCAGGGTCACTTAGCTTCAGATAGCATACATAGGTGAAGCTATTTGTAAAGAAGATGGTTGAACCACTATATCATCTAAAGAAGAGACAGTTCTCATGGACATATTCGATGCGAAACCCAGCGATAAGGTCCCTTTTAGGAGAGCCAGAAGTAGGGTTCAGAAGGGGTACCCTTGAAGGCCCTGATAATACGACCTATTTTGGGGTCCTCTTCAACACGCACCCCATAATCTCGGGCCTGTCTCGTTGTTTCTTTGGCCTCCAAAGGATATTTCCACGCTTTAGGGTTTAGGGTTTACGGGTTTTTTTTTTTTTTAAGGTGCAGTGGC
>CAJNDV010037167.1:7172-20338 GCA_905221635.1 Symbiodinium sp. CCMP2456 | reverse complement strand
CCTCCCTCCCAACAGTCGAAAACCACGAAAAGTCGAACAACACGAAACACACGACACGAAACACGTGAAAAAAACACGAAAACCG
Source organism: Symbiodinium sp. CCMP2456 (assembly GCA_905221635.1). Taxonomy (NCBI): domain Eukaryota; class Dinophyceae; order Suessiales; family Symbiodiniaceae; genus Symbiodinium; species Symbiodinium sp. CCMP2456. The sequence continues at coordinate 20,253 of CAJNDV010037167.1, read as the reverse complement.
CGAACAACGGGAAATGTCGAAAACCACGAAAAACGCGAAAAACACGAAACCCGGTACTATAAATTACCATGAGTATATTACTTATATTATTATTACTATATTGTTATCATTGCTAAAACTACTACTGGTTTTTGCATGTTTTGCGTTGTTTGCGTTTTTCGTTTGTTTCGCGTCTTTCGCGTCTTTACGGTCTTCGCGTTGTTTCGCGTTTTAGCGTTTTAGCTTTTGTCGCATTTTAGCGTTTTCGTGTTTTTCGCGTCCACCTCTGCGCCTCCGCTTAGCTGAGACACACGAACTTTTGTTACTATTACTGCCATTATTGCTATTATTACTATTTTTATTCTAGCTATTATGATTATTGTTGTTGCAATTGTTATAAATATTTTCCATATTTTTATTGTTATCATTATTGTTACTATCATCATCATTATTTTTATCATAGTAATTATCATCATTATTCTTCTTGTCATTATTCTTATTATCATTATTATCATTATTATCATTATTAGCATTATTATTATTATCATTATTATTGGTATTATTCTTATTATTGTTATTATATGTATTGTCATTTTTACCATTACTAGTATTATCATTATTATCATTTGTGCCGTCACTGTGGTACAGTCGAGGATGCCATGTGCGCCAAGAGTTCTGTTCTTTCGTGCATGGGTCTCGTTCACGCCCATCTGTGGTGAGGGAGTGGACGTTGGCGAAATGGGGTCATCATCCCTTTGCTGATGGGAGGAGTTCTCGACATGGTTCTCACGTGATGCAGCCGTGCTTATGCGGGGCTCGCGCACAAACCTTCCTACATGCTTCACGATACTGCCCTCTGTTTGAAGATTGGAGGCGAATTCCGCCTGTTGAGCGACAACTGGTGCATTCCTTGTCGGATGAGGAGTATCTACACGAATTGTTTATGCTCGTGAGTCTGCGGCGCACACCTGTTGCGATATTTCCGCACATCACTGTCGTGTCCAATGTATGTCAGGTTCAACGTTCTATAGCCTCGGGCTTGGAGCTTCATGCTCCGTTGTAATGCAATGAGTTGTTGATACTTTCACCTGCACATAATTACTGGCCGTATAGACGGTTGTTTCAGGACACTTGCTTGCTATCAGTATTATTATCATGGTTATTATCATTATAGTTCTCATTCTGGTAAGTATTATTTATCATTATTCTTATTACCGTTGAAATTATTACTATTATTACTTCTACTACTACTGTGCTGAATTTTTTCATTTTTCGCACTTTCAGCATTTTTCACGTTGTTGCTGTTTTTAGCGTGTTTCGCGTTTTTCGCAGTTTCGCGTTTTTCGCATCCACCTCTGCGCCTCTGCTTAACTCAGACACACAAAGCGTTTCCACAGCCCCTCCCTTCCCATCCCCTCCCCTCTGTGCCTCCGTCCGTGTTCTGTGAGTTCTGGCATCTGTGCACACACACACACACATATATATATATATATATATCTATATATACACACACACACACCTATCTAAGTCACATCTACATCTATCTGTCTGTCTGTTTGTCTCTCTGCCTCTCTGTTTCCTTGCTGTCTCGGTCTGTCTGCGTCTGTTTCTGTGTGTCTCTCTCTCCGTCTCTCTCTGTCTCTGTGTCTCTCTTTCTCCGTCTGTCTCTGTCGCTCTCCGTCTGTGTCTGTGTCTGTCCGTCTCCGTCTGTCCCTGTCACTTGTCTGTCTGTCTCTCTGTGTCTCTCTGCGTCTGTCTGTGTCTGTCTGTGTCTGTCTCTGTCTGTCTGGGTCTGGCTGGGTCTGTCTGTGCCTGTCAGTCTATCTGCGTCTGTCTCGGTCCCTCTCTGTCACTCTCTGTTACTCTCTGTCTGTCTCTGTCTGTGTCTGTCTCTGTCTGTCTGTGTCTGTCTATGTCTGTCTGCCTGGCTGTCTGCCTATCTGTCTGCCCTCTCGCTCTGTATTTCTTTTCATCTACTGTTCAATCTGCATCCGTGTGTGTGAGATTGTTGTAGCTCAGGCATTGGCGGAAAAGACTGGAGCAGGTTGGCCGTAAAAGGTTGTAGCACGTTGCAGCTCTGTGGCCCGTGCGTCTGATGGCAGAGATGGGCGCTGATGCATCCTCGCCGCAGCAGAAAGCTGCAAATAGAGTCATAGAGCAAGGCAGCCAATCCCGTGGTGTTGCTGCTCCATGTCGTAGGAAAGGCATCGATTGTACACGAGGCGACATGAATTGAAACTCGCCACCGCTACAGAGTACTACAGAGGGAAGCGCGGGCTGCAAACCCCATCGCCAAGTCTGTGCTGCAGTGGCTTGTCGCTGCTGCTGCTGCTGCTGCTGCTGCTGCTGCTGCTGCTGCTACATGTGCCCACGTAGTCATAGTCGGCAAACGACAAATCGTGAGTTAGCCCAGCACAGCCAGTTTTGCACCCAAGCTTAGGTAGGAAAGTGTATGGGGACGGCAAGCAAATGCTGAATCGTGCTTGAAGTATCAGCGGTGAGTGTAGCTGCAAGCATGCAAGTTACGCAGAAGGCATGCCAGATGCAAATTTGGCCGTTTGACTTGAGCACGGCCACACCGCAACCTAAGGGAAGTTGACGTTACCTGCGACATGTTGCAGTTGCGAGCAGCTTGCTTCGCTGAAGCCTTTTTTGGACAGGTGCTGCAGCTGTCGAGAACTCAACCAGCATACAGTCAAGACAGCTGTGCAACCAGTGTGATTCAGCATCGGTGTCACTTTGCGCATTTGTGTGCGACGCCGGATATCACGTGCAGCCGAGGCCTTTACAGCTGGGTTTGCAGTGCCTGCGCAGGGCCCAACTGCTGGATTTTCATCAGCTCCGATGGGTTTCTCGAGCACTGCAACTGGCCCGACAACCCAAAGAGCTGCCAGTCTTTTGAGGCCGAAACTGCAGAACCTGTTTGTTCCGAATCTTAAAACACACTATGTTTCCAGGCGGCGAAAAGTGGTGAGCTCCAGCTCCAGCTCCAGCCGTAGTAGGCGACGGCAAGACATCGGTGAGTGCTCCACCATGTTCACAGCATACTGTACGCTTCGCTTGCCCTGGACACTTGCGAAATCCGTAAAGATCCGTAAAGGCGATCGCGTGGGAAGAGAAAATCCAGGAGGGGTCCGCCGCTAAGCTTTGCCACATCCCAACATTTCTCATTCGCAGGAGTAGACGGCGGAGCCGCAGTCGCAAAGACCGCAGCCGGAGCCGGGATCGCAGAGACCGGAACCGTCGGGATCGGCGTGAGCACTCACGCGGCCGACGCAGACCATCACGTTCACGATCTCGAGACAGAGATCGAAAACGTCAAAAGAAGGATAAGAGCGACGGAAGCCCAGCAAAGAAGGTGCAGGAAGGTAAAAGTCACAAGGTGCCAGCTTGTCAGATAGGCAGTGCGGGGTGCAAGCTGATCACTTCAATAGTTGATTCGTTGGAGTCGGCAGGATCGGAGCGACTGCTTGGTTCAAGGTGACGGAGGTGTTCAGGCCTCGTCCGCTTCCCCCATGTGCCAGCTCCAGCAAGACATCCAGCGGCAACTTCTAGAGGAACAGGAAAGACAAGAAAAGCAGCGGCAGCATGAGCTCCAACTTCAGAAGGAACTTGAAGAAGAGCACAGGGAACTTGAGCTGCTTTGCGAGCAGTCACAGCATGCGCCCCAGGAAGTCTCCATAGGCACGAGCCAGTCGGTTTTTGAAGGTGGATCGGGGATGGCTCGAGACCCGGCTGTTGCCGAGACAGACCGAGAAGAGAACAATCTGAAAGTTGCTGATGGCGGAGGAGCAAAAGGAATTCAAGAGCAGGACGGACGCTTCTGTGATGTCGTTTGTTAGCAGGCAGCACGTCATGCTCGACTTGCCCTCTGATGTAGGACTTGGCCGAGGGCAAGACAGCAACGATCCAGACCAAAGGAGATTTCGGGCACGACCAGATGAGGACAGATCACGTGAAGCCAGAAGACCAGCAGCAGTCAGAGAAAGCAAAAGAGACGGCCAAACCTAACGCAAAGAACAAGGACAAGACATCGGACATGGATAAGAAGAAGAGCAAGGACGTTCACCCAGAAGGTGTCACGGATAAGGGCAAGCAGAATGAGAAGGAGAAAAAGAAGAAGGAGGAGGAGGAGGACAAGCAGGAGATGGGGCGCAACAAGGCGAAGAAAGTGGATACGAAAGACATGGAGAAGAAGAAGAAGAAGGATGACAAGCAAGAGACGGGGTGCAACGAGGCGAAGAAAGTGGAGACAAAAGACAGGGAGAAAATGCATAAGGAGGAGGCGAAGGACAAGCATAAAAGAAAGGATGGGACAAAGGACAAGGAACATGTAAATGACGAGATGAAGGAGAAGGACAAGAAAAAGGAGGCGACGAAAGAGAAAAAGAAGAAGGAAGAGGCAAAAGAGAAAAAGCAGGAGACATCGGACAAGAAGGAATCAAAGCAAGCCAAGGAGAAGACAGACAAACAGCGCGAGAAAGAGAAGAAGAAACAGGATGGTGAGACCCCCAAGGATAAGGACCAGCAGAGTGAGCATGCCGAGGACACAGGCGCCAAAAAACGAAAGAAGGATGCAACTACATAAGGGTGACCGAGAAAACGAAGGCGGGCTTTTGCAGCTTCGACTGTGTTCCCCAGAACACCCGAACAGCAATGAGATAGACACTGCGTCTACCCACCCCTCGATTGGCCAACAACAAAGCAAGGGCTTGGATCCATTCTGATTAGTGTTTCCGGTTTTCCGAAGTCGTTAATCTGGATTTCTGGATTTTTGTTTGTTTTTTGCATTTCGCATTTACTTTCGTAACTCAGCGGGCCAGGCGAGCGGATGACTTTGTGGAGCAGCACGAAAACGCAAGCACTTTCGAGGTGCAGTCAGGCATGTCGCTCATGATCTAGAACCTAGACCTTTCTGGATGCTCATTTCTCCGAAGTGTTTCCGACGCGCAGGATCGAAATCTGCATATTCTCACTCACAGGCATACCCTCTGCAACCGTTTCGAAGGTGGTGCGCCGTGAAGAGTCGAGCCGAGATGCAAGCTACTGCCCGACAAAGCGACATGAAAGCTCCTGGCTGAACAACTCAATGAGCGGAGGCAGTGTTTCACCCAACAGCGTCACAGCGCCCCGAGGTTATATTCGGAGGATGGCAGTCGAAAAACCTGAGAGCCTCTGTCTAGTCTGGATGCACTTCACTACACTCTACGAAAGCTTTTCGTTCACAGCGTCTCAGTGCGCAGCATGGCTCAGTCGGATGCAGTTGTGCCGCTTCTTTGCAGGTGAGTGGCTTCATTGGAACGGTCGTCCACAAACCATTGCAGCAGTCTTGACCACTCCGGCCCTGCCGAGCAAACCCGTTGCCTGTATCCGTGCTTGCCTGAGCGAGACACAGAATCTTAGCACCCACATTTGCCCGGCGTGAAGTGCCTTACTGTGCTGCAGATGGGCACTTCCCAGTGCAATGCCTAGCTTCTTTGAGTGCTTTGTGTTTTCGGGGACCGCGTCCACTTGCGGCCCTCTCCGTGAGTTCCAACGTTAGCCTCCACGCTTGCGAGGTTGCGTAGATAAGATTGTATTTCAACTACTCTTTCCCATCACAAGATAGCTATGAAAAAGCATGCGGCAGCTTGACAGACATATGTCGCATAAGTTGTCAGTTCTCAGAATCGCTAGTAAACAGTGTTTCAACACGGGACCGGCAAGGTTGCGGGAACAGAGTGCGCATGATGAAGTGTAGCGGGAGTCTCCAGTCTAGAGGCCTGTGTGTTGCCAGGTTTGTCCGGGGTACGGGCGGTACGGGTAGTCTGTCGTTTCCATAAGCCGCTTACGTCTGTGCCTCGAGACTCGAGGCCCGGACGCCTGCAAGCTGAGCATTTTTACCCCTCGTGTCTTTATGAGCTTGCCAGTTCGGCGGCATCGTTCCCACACCCCACCTTACCTTTGCACCTCAGCTTACGAGGTAGGCGCAGATAGCCATCACCCTCCCGATCTGGTTTCCGCTGTTTCCTGAGGGGCCGTGCGGTCCGGAGATCTCGCTTGGGCAAGTGTTGGCGCGTAATTGCCTTTGCAGGTGCCTCAGGCATCGGCTGGTGATCACTGATGGCTCTGTCCTGCCAGTCGAGGTGCTTGTGCAGATTTACGTGCAGCGGCACGTCAATGGCTTTGCCGTTCCCCGGGATTCCCGTCATGGTGTGGTTATCTCGATTTGCATCTCTTCGAAGTTGAGGCTGGCTGGTCGCGAGCGCTCCAAGGACACACTTGAAACGGATGTCGCTTTGTGGCCATTCCACGCAGTCGCAGGACTCGGAAGTGGTGTGGCTGGCTCAAGGCATTGTGTGGTCGGCGGCCAAGCAAGAGATAGCAGCAGATCCTGAGGTGGGATGCTAGCTGCTGCTTTCATGCTTCGCTGCATCGAGGTCAGATGTGACAGTGACGGCGAGTCCCTGGATGCCTACGGCGCCTACCCTGCCCAGGTCCAGCTTCGTGCTGAAGCGGTACCATTTTTAAGCAGTGTTGCTGAGGCAGCCCCGGGAATTTACATAGCTAAGACAGCGTCGCACCCTCAGTGCATGTACGGGAGCAGAGGGCGAGGAAACCGGGTCGAAGGTTATACTGCAGCGCGAGGAAGGGTTTGATTCGAGAGATGGTGCGGCGGCCAGTAAAGCTGGATAGCAGTGGGACTTGTTTCGGGGCTCGTGTTCCCTGCCAGATATACTGCCACTGTCGGCAGTGCTCGGGCGTGAATGTCTTGGAGCCTTCTTGACCAAGCGGGTACTTGAAAAAAGTTACAGCGGCACTGGAAGTTCGGGATAATCCATACCGTACCGCAGCCTCTGCACGGAAATTCGCAAGCAAGTCATCGTCCAGAGTGCTTAAGTCGCGAAGGCGTATGCTTGGAGGCATATGTCATGTCTGCTGGCAAAGCATGGTCAGAGCGTTTTCTTGTGTTTGACCGCCTGAGCGCCTCGCTTGATCCTGCCAAGTGCCAAAAACTAGCGCCGGAAGCACCCGCCGCGTGCTCGCCGAGGATTCGTTTGCGTGCAGAAGCAGATGCGGTGCTGTGCCCCAGAAATGGGTCAGTCAGGTCAATTGCACGCCCCCTATTGCTGCTTGCGTGTGCCAGCAGGACTCAGAGCTGACAGGCGACATGATCAAGGCAGATACAGTCCGAAACCTTTGGCGCAAGATTGCTGCTTGGAGAAGGTCGGGGAAGTCTTCGAAGCTACAGAAGCTGTACCCCCGTCAGACTCCACCGGGCCAAGAGCTTGGACGTGCATGGATCCTCGTCTTTACTCTCGTCGTCTGCGCCTCTTTGTGCTGTATGTATCCCATGCGCTATAAAACGCTACTCACAGGCCTTGTTCCCTTTGTTCGTATGCCAGCCTTGATGCAGACTCAATGCAGCCGTTGTTTGCCAGCTAAAGCTGCAGGGCCTGTTTCTATCAGGCTTGGATATCTTCGGGTTGGAGACAGGGGCTGGGTCTTTGACATGGGCATCGCTGGACCATGGGTTAGCAACTCAGCGTGTCTCGAACCGGACCGGGGTGACATCCAGGCACTGCTTGTAACTGAGATTGGTGTGCCTGTGGTGGCGGCAGTCACTGGACCAAGTGCGATGAAGTGACCCTTGACCCGCACGATGAAGCAATTCTAGTTAGAGTAAACCAAGACTTCCAGGTACGCGCAGATCTTGCGCAACCCTGTGCAGTACGCCGAGTGGGAGCCTTACTTTTGAAACGTTTAACTTCTGTCTGGGCGTCTGGCACGAACCGATGGGCGAAGTGATTGTCCGCGGTCGAAGAATTGCAGCCAGAGTGCGTCTCTCTCTCGGGACCATCCTATCTCGCAGGTATCAGGCAGCCCTTGGCGAGGAGATTTTCCCCAACGAGGTGGAGTTACTTGTGAGTACCGCCTTGCTTTATCTCGGCGTTCCGGTTTAGTGTGAGAAACCTTGCGGCGATGCTGTGTTGAGTAATCGAAGACACATGCCGTGCTCGTAACCAGCCATTTCGCAGGATCAACCGGAAGGACCATCAAACGAAAGGTCCCGACCCTGCAGCCTTTGCTGAAACCGTTGCTTTGGGCAAGACGGCCGGCGACAAAGCCAATTGGCCATGTGACTGCAAGGAACGATGCTCTGTGGCAGGACTTGCAGCAGGCCGCCGGCAAGAGCGACACAGACAGTTCACTTGGTATAAGCTTTGGCGGAACAGGATATCGAAGACACCGGGCTGCTGACTGAAGACGAGCAGCAGTCGCCGGTGCCCCAAGAGCTTTATCAGAATTGCCGGAATGCGGTGCTAGCACTCTTGGCGGCGAAGGTTCGAGAGTCTGTGTCAGGACAGGGCCGACTGACCTGTAAGTTGTGATCTTGGAGATGCTGAAAGCCAGGATGAAGAGGAACGGAATTTGGTCCTCTCCTCTTTGCGAGCAGCCGCAGGCAGACACACGCCGGAGTCCCTAACCATCTCCAGCACATGTCCCTAGCACGGAGGAGAAGCTTTTCGCAAGCTGGTGGTGCCAAGATGGATGAAGCTGGCTCAGCGTGCAGCTCTTACTGGCACACCCCAATGCCTTCTCGACCGTCTCGCTCGTGCGCGAGCCCGGCTGCGAAAGGGTGAACGGGGTCACTCCCGATTTCCTTGCAATGCCGGTCTTGAGGGCGGCTGCGCATGTAGTGCAGACGGAAGCGCTTTCGCCCTGGCATCACCCATTCGACCCGGTTTATAAAGCTGCTATTGCCTTGGCTGCTGTCCTTGTTGTGTTGGTTCATGCGCACTTCGTCTTCTTTTGGATCAGACACACGGCGCGCAGCAATGTGCAGCGCTGGCGTCCTCTTGAGCTGAGTTGCGCGGTTACCGGACACATCCCCGTGACCTTTGTGATATTGGTCTTTAGTGATATTGTTTACGTGGTACTTCCGACTATCCCGCAGTTTGTGAGTGACGAATTTCAGTCCACTGGGTATTTGATGTGGCTTGAAGTCATGCCTGATGCATTCGAAGTCATCTTTCAGTGATACCATGTTCTATCGTTTCATACACGTGCAATCGTCATGTGTGCTGGCATGAACCCAGTCCAATGCTTCAAACATGTACCAATCAGAAAGCACGACAAGCACAACCTTGTGTTGCAAACCAGTCCAAGAGCATGTGCAGGGACACGTGTTGGCGCATGGCATCCTCTGCATGCTCTGCGCCACGAAGTATAGATACAAGCCTTGTCGCTTGCATGGCAGCATTTTACTCCTGTATTCTGTGCCTTTCCTGATGTGCGCTTGTTGTTGATGTGTGCATGACGACTCATGAATCACGATCTCCCATTGCAGTTTTCGGCTGGATGCAGCCACATCCATGAATTCTGTCGGCCCTACTACTTCGGGGTTTGGTGGTGGAAGCAACCTATCAGGAACACTGTGGATTGGGGGAAGGCATCACCCAAATCTGCAGCACCACCCTAGCCTTTCCCACAAGCAGCGCACCAAGACATTCGGTAAACCAATTATTGGAGGTAGGCCATCAGGCTGCAGTGCATGTATCAACAAATCCGGGAGAAGGGCTTGCAGACTCAGGGGCCTGGTCGGGGGATTCTACAACTCACCGAACCGATGCCTCCCCAACGATGAAAGGCTTTTCGACGACCTAGGAGAGGAGGAGCAGACTTACTGACCCAGTTGGGTCTTATGCACCTTGATTGGGCCCCTTGCTGCTTCTCAGAAGTATGTGTTTTTTGTGGCTGCTGTGGCATGTCAGTATTGCCGTGAAGGGTACTTGTGCATCGGATTGTGGAAGCATGCAGAAGCTCAGTTGATTTGCTGTCACATTCACACTAAGTTCTACCGCCGGAGATGAAGCGAGAAATGGAAGCAACAAGGCCTGGACCTCGACTTGGCTGTGCGTGGGCCATGACCTCCAGAGTTCGCAAAGTTCTTGCCGAGGCAGTTGTACAGTGCGCTGCCAGGCACCCGTTGAAAGGTGTTCGTGGACCAAGCAAAAACACAATGTGCATAAGGCAACAAATTGTACTCCCTCCCCTTCCTCTCCCTTCCCATCTCCTCTCCCCTTCTTCGTCCGGCCTGTGCCTTCTGTTTGCGTGGCTGCCTGTTTGGCTGGCTGGCTGGCTGGCTGGGGCTGGCTGGCTCGCTCTCTAAAACTGAGAGACTCTTTCGCTTTCTCTCACTCTCTCTCAGTCGCATGCTTTGCAGTCCTTTTCTGCCAAGCGTGGTAGCAGTGGGACTCTGCAAACCGCCGTCTTCAGACCTGATACCTGCAGGCTGCTCGAACTACAAACTCCGTCCAAATGATTCAGGTCGAAGGAGACAGTATGCTCTGCCGAGTGGTACATTCCTGCTGCTAAGTGAAACTCTCCAGGATTGGCCTGAGGGTGCCTTCTGCATGTACGGCAGCATGAGAGCAACAAATGTCTGTGACGCCAAAGTGCGTTGTTTCGCGACGCAGTGAGATGGCCGTGGATGTGACGACTTGTCTTGGTGTAAATTCTGTTACTGCCTTGTTTGTTTGCCGTTACAACGCTTACATGGCCTTCGTTTCGAACCTGAGTTGCGTACGGCCCCATAGTGAGCCCGACAGTGGATGAAATTGACTGTAGTCTCGGCCTGTTGAGAAACCCGTTGATAACCGTCTCAGTGACAATAGTGGCATGTTGGGCTCATGGCACTTCGGAAGTTAGTCTTGCTTGCAGTTGGTCTTTGCATAGCAAATGCTCGTGCGCAGAATGTCACGTCACCTGGCATAAGTTGTTTAGTTAAACAGTATTTATTTGGACGGGGGAGTGCCGAATGATCGGGAAGCTACTAGTTCATGGGTTTTGTTAGCAAGTGAACGTGGAGTCACCTGGCCACAGAAGCTGCAGTATTGGCTCGAGATTTGGCAAGGGGCCTCTTTCAGGGGTGCGAGGAGTCGGATCCGTGCAGGCTGGAAGCAGTTCTGATGGTACATGTCAGTGGCAATGTCATGCCCAGCTATGCCCAGGCTCATCTGAGCAATGATGTGGTCCAAGCAGAAGTCGCCTCGCTTCGTAGCAGGGAAAGCTACAGCTACCTGTGCTGTGGTGACCCGAGGATGTGAGACTGTCGTTTTGAGTGGAATGTGTGATTGAATTAGGCATAGACTCAGCTGGCCGGAGTCGACATGTGTCCCTGTCCCTTGTAACCAAAATGACGAATCTGCATTTCTTGCATGCTTGCATGTGGGAACCTTGGGCGACGGGGTTGCCGGACACGACCACGGTCCCTTGTCAATACGGTCTTTCTTTTCCACTTCCAACACTTGAACTTGCAAGCCTGGTGAGCCTAGTGTTGCCAAGGTCGGGCCTGGATCGTACGAGCTGCCAAGCGTTTGGGATGATCACGCCACGACCATTGGTGGACAAGACAGATTTCAGGCAGGTGTTTTCAAGCTTCGGAAAGGAACTCTGGCTTCGTCATGGTTGCCAGGAGCAGGTTGGACAGGAAACGCCCGGGCCAGCAACTTACGCACAGGCCGCGTGATGATGTTTTTCGACGTGTTGTTCGTGCCGAAGTCTGCATCATTTCATGCGACGGAGAACATTGGAGTTTCTCTTTGGTCAACCAGCGTGAACCACCACGGAACTCACTGTCTGCAATATCAAGTGCTACCCTTCCCTGCGTTGTAGGTTCGTCCTAGCAAGGCGGGAGGCAACAAAAACATATGATGTGCTCGTGGAACACCTGCACACCGCTGTCATCTACAGTCATGTACCGGAGCCTTGACTGTACGTAGGTTCTCCTGTTTCTTAGCTTGTGCTTCATGCGTGTTGAAGTTGAGACCGTGAGCCGGCAACTATCCAAGCAAAATAAACACAAACACACACACACACCATGTAGAAAAAAGCAAGGGTTGGAGGCCAACGATTTTGGAGTCCACATGCCACACGGTGTGGACATGAAACCGTGGAATCGAACAGATTTCCAAGATCTATTTGTACAGCGGCGTCAATGCAAGGATAGGTCGGACCGTGCCTGCATATCCAAATGCCAAGCCAAGCCCAACTTCGGCAGCACATGAGAAGTAGACGAAACCATGCATTGAATTCTATTTTGACAGGACACACAGACACCTGCAGCTGGAACTTTGAATTGGCAAGAGGCATGCATCTGCACGCATGTGTCTCTTGACACGACAGGCTTCTATGTTCAGAATAAGATCATTAATATCTTTAGTATTAAAAAACGCGTATTGAAGCAGTTCGACATGATCCCATCCAGTACAGAAAGAGTTCACCAGATGGACCCTCGACACAGGATTTTCAGATTAAGATTGGAGGACACAATTGCTTCCGATGTTTCGCGGCTACTTGCTCCAACATACAACGCAATACCAGCGTTCAGTTTGTACGATTTGGCAGAGCTACCGATGAGGAGGGAGTGGTCTTGGGGCTTTTTGCATTTGCCAGCAGTACTAGTAGTAGTAGTAGTAGTAGTAGTAGTAGTAGTAGCAGCAGCAGTAGTAGTAGCAGCAGTAGTAGTAGCAGTGGTGGTCGTCATAGTAGCTAGTAACAGCTAGTAAGTTAGTAGTAGTACTAGTAGTCGTCGTCGTAGTAGTTAGTGGCAGTAGCAGCAGTAGTAGTACGTAGTAGTTGTAGTAGTAGTAGTAGTAGTAGTAGTAGTAGTAATAGTAGTAGTAGAAGTAGTATTAGTAGTAGTAGTAGTAGTAGTAGTAGCAGTAGCAGTAGCAGTAGCAGTAGCAGCAGTGGTAGTAATAGTGGTAATAGTGGTAATGGTGGTAATAGTGGTAGTTGCAGTAGTAGTAGTAGTAGTAGTAGTAGCAGCAGTAGTAGTCGTCGTCGCCGTTGTGGTAGTGAATGGTAGTGATAGTGTTTGTGGTAGTGGTAGTGGTAGTGGTAGTGGTAGTCGTGGTAGTAGTAGTAAAAGTCGTCGTCGTCGTAGTGGTAGTAGTAGTAGTAGTAGTAGTAGTAGTAGTAGTGGTAGTAGCAGTAGTAGGCGCCCCCACCCACCTACCAACTACCTCTCCTAAACACTGTTCAAGCGCACATTTTTTTACTCGGTATTTACAGTACTTTCGTGCTGTCGCAGTCCAATACCAACCACCGCTGTTGA
>CAJNDV010037166.1:2115-14455 GCA_905221635.1 Symbiodinium sp. CCMP2456 | reverse complement strand
AGTAGGTTTTGGTAGTTTAAGGTAACTCTGAGCCTTGAATCCTCAAAATCCCCGGCGATGCCGACATAGGGTTTCATAAATCCGGAACCCACAGGCAGAATGCAAAAAAGGAGGATCCTGAAATACGTGATCCCTTGTGTTCACTAAACCCTAAACCCTAAACCTTTATGGCAACTCTGTAGGATCTGATGGTTTCAGGGTTTAGAAACCCTAAAACCATCAGATCCTACAGAGTTGCCTCTCAGATTCGCAGTTTCCTAAACCCTAAACCCTAAACCCGAAGCCCTAAACCCCCAAACCCCCTAAACCCTAAACCCTAAACCCTAAACCGTGATGTGTCTGAGCTGGGCTCAGAGTCGGATTTTTGGGCCGACCCTGACCTCCTATCAGAGTTGAGGGTTTGGGGGTGTAATATAGGTTTAGGGTTTAGGGTTTAGGGTTTGGGGTTTTGGTTTAGGGTTTAGGGTTTGGTGTTGGGTTTTGGTTTACGGTTTTGGTTTAGGGTTTAGGGTTTTGCTTTAGGGTTTAGGGCTTAGTAATTTAGGATTTTGGTTTAGTGTTTAGGGTTTAGGGTGTACGGTTTAGGGTTTAGGTTTTTGGTGTAATATAGGGGCCTTAATAATTTACCTATAATGGGGGGGTTCCTTATATATATATATATATATGTATATATTAAGGCCCTGATATTAGGGTTGAGAGTTTAGGGTTTGCTTCGGATAGGGCTCCATTTCATGCAGCGTGGACTTCATGGCGTTTCCAGGCGGATTCTCCCTATGTTCGGCATCTCCTCTGCTCTACTTCGCACCGTAACATCTGCAAGCGCAGCACTCCCCCAACAACAATGGAGTTAGTTCCGGAGAACTCAAAGCCCTTACCATCCAAACTCAATTCCCTAAGCCCTACAACCCTACACCTTTACATCCAAACCCACGTGCCTAAACCCGAAACCCTAGCCTAAACTAATTACCTATACTATTTTGGCCGGTTCCTTATCATAGCTGTAGGATAATATACCCCAAAACCCTATTCTAATTATTAAGGCCCCTAAGCCCTAAACCCTTATAGTAGCCCTTATTGTATTCCCTTTTTAAGGAACCCTTTTGAAGGAACCCTATTCTACTTATGAAGGCCCCTACATTACCCCCGAACTCTAGGACATTTTCAGGTGGGTAGTTACCGTTATAGAAGCCTGTATAGAAGGTCTATCTACCTTATGGAAGCCTCATAGAAGCCCTAAATACCCTAAACTCCCCACCTGTAGTTTCCTTTTTCCCTAAACCCTAAACCCCTAAACCCCTAAACCCTAAACCCTATATACCCTAAACTCCCCACCGGTAGTTTCCTTTAACGAAGTGCATCTCCGAGCCAGGTCTTCCTGCGTGATAGCACCTTTCTGCCGCCGAACGCCGGGAGCCCCGGGGGAGCGAATAGGGGCCTGAATACTTAGAGTTGCGGTTCCTTTAAGGGGTTCCTTTAAAGGGATACTATAAGGCCTATTATAAGGGTTTAGGGTTTAGGGGCCTTAATAATTAGAATAGGGTTTTTGGGGGTATATTATGAAGACTATATTAATAAGGAACCCCTCAAAATAATATAGGTAATTATGTAGGCCCCTACATTATACCTAGTAGGGCCTCGGGTTTAGGGATTAGTAATTTAGGGATGAGGATTTAGGGTTTGGGGCCTTGGGTTTAGGGTTTAGGGTGAGGATTTTGGGTTTGGGGCCTCGGGTTTAGGGTTGAGGGTTGAAGCTTTAGGGATTGTGGCCTAGGGTTTAGGGTTTAAGGGTTCAGGGTTAAGGGCCTCGGGTTTAGGGTTTAGGGTTTGGGGGTCCAGAACCCTCCTCGTGCCCTCAAATCAAGGGTATAAGCTCGTCCCAAAGAATGGGTACTTACGGTTGGATAGAGGCGGTAGATGGAGAGCTAGGTATAGTTTTTGGTTTTTCAGCAGCCATTGGATGGTGGCTTCCTTGATAAGGAAGCCAGGTAACCGAAAAAAGGTAACCTCAACCCTAAGCCCTAACCCACTGTCAGTGTCTTTTTAGGGCTATATTACAATGTACCCCGTGAGCCCTCTTTATGACTGTTAAGGCCAGTATTCAAGCCAGTCTTCGAAGATTCAGTACCCCGAAAACCGAAGAACCCCACAAACCCCGCGCTAACCCTCAACCCCAAACCCTAAACCCTAAGCCCTTAACTTAACCACAAACCCAAAACCCTGAACCCCAAACCCTAAACCCTAAACTGAACCCCAAACCCTAAACCCTAAACCCTAAATCGTTGCAAGCTCGGTCTCCTAAATGCCAGAACAGAGAACCCAGAAGCCCAAAGCCCTAAGCCCGAAAAACGCGCAAAGCTTGATGTGGGACCCTAAACCCTAAACCCAAAACCCTCAACCCTAAACCCTAAACCCAAGGCGCTTCTGCTCTTTGGCGGCGAAGCCAACAGCTTGAGTCCTTGGCCTCAAAACTCTCCCAGGACCTGAGTTGGCTCCAGGGTTTTGGGTTTTTTGGTTCTAGGGATTTGTAGGGTTTAGGGTTTAGGGGTTTAGGGTTTAGGGTTTAGGGTTTTTTGGGTTTAGGATTTGGGTTAATGGGCTTTCGTGCTTACGTGGTTTGGGTGCTGCTTTTACTTCTTCAATTTACATGTTGTAGTATCTCATTGCGTCGCGAAGTTTTGCATGCACTACACTTGTTGCCCTGACTCTGAACCGTAGTCCGCTTTACCCTAAACCCTAAACCCTGACCCCCCAGCTCAAAAACCCTAAACCCTAAACCCTGGCCGTACACCCAAAAGCCCTAAACCCGAATCCCTGACCCCTAAACCCAAAAACCCTAAACCCTGACCCCTAAACCCAAAAACCCTAAACCCTAATCCCTGACCCCTAAACCCACAAACCCATAAAACCTAAACCCTGACCCCTAAACCCCAAAACCCTAAACCCTAATCCCTGACCCCTAAACCCACAAACCAATAAAACCAAACCCCTGACCCCTAAACCCCAAAACCCTAAACCCGAAACACGCTCTTGAGTACGCACGAGAAGTCCCAGGCCCTGGTTGGCAAGCGCCCTCCCCACGGTTTAGGGTTTAGGGTTTAGGGTTCAGGGTAAGTTCAGGGTTTGCATGTTTTTTTTGTATGTGGTTTGTGAGGTCGTATACACGTTGGAGTTCATTGAGAGTGCAGGGTTTTGAGGTTTTGGGGTTTGGGCTCGACCTTAACCCCGAATATAACCTACCTCCTGAAACACTTAAACCAGGATGTCATAAACCCTAAACCCTAAACCCTAAAAGCCCTAAACCCTCAACCCTAGCAGCCAAAACTTCCAACCGAGGCATTCACCCTCTGGAGAAGGTCGTGTCCGTCGGTACAGGCCGCGTAAAGCCCGAAACCTTAAGACCCTAGTTTAGGGTTTAGGGCTTCCGAAACCCTAAGACCCTAGTTTAGGGTTTAGGGTTTAGGGAAACCTTGACCCTAAATCCTAAGACCCTTATAAATCCTAAAGCCCGAAGGAGCAGCTCTCAAAGCCCTCAAAGCGTAACGAGATACGTGGCTTTCTTACGGCTCCTGTTTGGTGGTTTAGGCGTTTCAACCTGGACCGGTTTAGGAGGGTTAGGCGGCTGAGCCCCAATTTCTGGGCTTTGCATTTTTGGGTTGCCGGCATATTTACCTATAAACCTTAAACCCTAAATCCTAAATCCTAAACCGTAGAGTTTGATCACGTCTTTGAATTGGGGGTGTAAGATCCTTTACTGACCATGTGACCCGCAAGCCCATAAAAGCCGCAGCAATCTCCCCAAGCCAACTTGAGTTTGAAGATCTGGCTACAACGGTTTGGGGCTTACGGATTACGGTATGGCTTGATTTTGAGTTCAGTGACACATCCATCATCTTGACCTCTACAGCAGGCTAGAGTAAAGTTGACCCCTGCAAAAGGCTTTAACGTGAAGGCCTGAGCCCTAGACACCTTGAAGCCAGGCATAATGTAGGAGCCTTAATAATTACCTATATTACTTTTAGGGGTTCCTCATGTATCATGGGCCCCAAAACCCTGTTCTAATTATTAACGCTCCTGTATCCATTACAAACCCGTCATCAGATATCATGACCACAGGTGGAGAGAAGCATTGGCACACACTCAACATCGCACCGCGCGCCGCAGCGCACATTCGACAGTGGAGCCCTGAGACATGCGGCCGTTTGCCGCTAAGCGTGGTGCTACTACGTGAATTCACCGGCCGTGATGTTGTTGTTACTGCTGTCGGCCGACGGTGATCTTGCTTATTGTAGCACGGTTATCATCATACGCCCTACGTTTTGTCGTTGAGCATTGCTGCAGCTGGGTTGACATCAGTCGAATAGTAGGTAGAGTTGAACGAAGACCACATCGCCAAAGCCCTAGAACGGTAAACGAAGCCTTTAAGCTATCTGCATTAAGTCCTTACTCTCAAGGGCTTAAGCCCTAAGCCTTAATTTCAGTTCCGTTAAACCCTCGACCCCAACCCTAAACCCTAAGAACCCTAAAAAGCCTCAAGCTGTGCCAAGTTGGATGTTCAAGTCCTTGACCCTCACCCCTTGTAGAAGAGAGATAGGGTTTGAGGTTTAAGGTTTAGGGTCAAGGGTTCAGGGTTGAGGGTTAAGGTTTAGGGTTTAGGGTTTAGGTATCATGTGGGTCCTTCTCTAATTTAGGTCCCCTTTTTATGGTCCAAAAGAGCAATTACCCCAAAATCGACATTGCGGCACCCTTATAAACATCTTATAAACGGGCCTCATTGGGTCCCTAACTTAGAGAGCTAACCCAGACGGTCCATACTCACTGCTGTTATGGAGTTAGGCTCTAAAGTCGTCTTTTGGGGGGTTTAGGGTATTTAGGGTTTAAGGGCTTAGGATTCAGGGGTTTAGAGGCTTAGGGGCTTAGGGGAAGACCATCCTTCTTATGGTTTTGGGGTAGTGTATACGGACCCTCCGCGTAATTTGCGAAGTGTTCGACCTACCTACAGGGTCCTAAGTACGTTTATGGGAGATACTTCCCCAAATCATTAACAGTAATACCTAATATAGAAGCCCTACATTCTACTACAAGGGTACATAGGACCATAGGACCCTTTGGGCTAGGCTGCTTGTCAAGGCGGGTTTCGCGTGCGAGGCGTTTCGAGGGCCTGGGTTGTAGGGCCGGAGTTTAGGGTTCAGGTCTGCCCCCCCCCACCTAAACCCTAAACCCTAAACCCCTAAACCCTAAACCCTAAACCCTAAACCCTGCCCCTTGCACTCTAGAGCATTATGTAGACCCGAGCGTAGACCGCACTAGAAGTTCCTAAATGACCCCTAAACCCTAAGCCCCTAAACCCCAAGTTAGACCGTAAACATCACCCCACAGACTCAATCCGAAACTGTGAATCCTACAACTCTGGCCCTAATCCCTTCGCCTTACATCCCTCTATTTCTTTGGGTTTTCCACTAAACGACCCTAATGCCTGAACCCTCAACCCTAGACCCGAAAGCCTAAACCCCAAAGCCGAAACTCAGACGGCATCTCAGCACCAAGGCTCCGACATGCTTTCGACGGAATGCTCCGCCGAAAGGTCCTTCTTCACAATGGTTCCGGGGATTTTTGGGCCTTAAACCCTGAACCCTAAACCNNCGGGGGGGGGGGGGCGCGGTTATTCCAGATTGTGAGCTTAGATGTCTTGGCCATTGTGCTCAGCACGCAGAGTATTCGGATCGACAGTGCGAAATAATGTATATGCAAGCAATTCACGGCTGACTGCGAGTTCACAGATGTAAGGTTCGGGAAGGTGAGGACAGGGCCGACTTCCATGGGGCAAAACTTATGAAACTGGTATTGATGAAATAAAGCTTCTTTTTGCTTGGGAGGAGGCTGATCGTGTGTCGATGACTTTGTTGATGGGGGGGCCGAGAAACGACCTTCGGCCCCCAACCCATCAAAGAATTAGTGCGGTCTTCAGGTTTATCCGAGGAGCCACAGATGTTGTCTAATATAGAGGCCTAAATAATTACCCCTAAAGCTCCTTAGGGCCTTACGTTCCTTATATTAATCAGACTCTAAAGGAGCCCAAAACCCTAGTCTATTTTTGCAGGCCCCCAAGCCCTGAACCTTTATAGTAGCCCTTATAGTATCCCTAATTTTAAAAAGGAACCCTTGAAAGGAACCCTTATTCTACTTATTCAGGCCCCTACATTCCTAGGTAGAAATAGGGAGAGCCCTTAAAGGGGACCCTTCTTAACCCTACTTTGTGCTCTCTTAAAAGGGACCCTAATTGAGAGGGTCTGTATCCCCAAGGGCCCCCCTCATCCTAACGCCCCTACATTTGCTTCAAAGACCGGGAGCCTCACGCCAGAAGGTCGACACGACTTGGGAACCAGGGCTTGGAGCTTAGGATTTAGGGTTTTCGGGTTTAGGTTTCGGGTTTAGGGCTTAGGGTTTAGGA
The DNA here is from genome assembly GCA_905221635.1 of Symbiodinium sp. CCMP2456. NCBI lineage: Eukaryota > Dinophyceae > Suessiales > Symbiodiniaceae > Symbiodinium > Symbiodinium sp. CCMP2456. Next base: position 8,007 of record CAJNDV010037166.1, on the reverse strand, counting down.
TTTAGGGTTTAGGGTTTAGGGCTTAGGGCGTACCTGGATGGCATATGAATGCCTAAGGCCGTCTCAAACACTAGGCCTGTAACCCTGAAGCCCCCAAGCCCTCATCGTCCGCGAAATTCCTCATGACCCCTAAACCCTAAACCCTAAACCCTAAACCCTAAACCCTTAACCCTAAACCCTAAACCCTAAACCCTAAACTCTAAAGTTCCTGAAACCGGACTCTAAACCCTCAGAAACCCCGCGCTCGTCCTCTTATAGCCTACCTTTCAACTTCACAAAGCCCTTTTGAGAGCCTGAATCTTCAGTTTTAGGGCTTTGGGGGTTTTAGAGGTTTAGGATCTAGATTTAGGGCTTAAGGTATGGGGTTTAGGGGTTTTGGGTTTAGGGTTATATATCAGGGTGCCAAGGACCCATACCCTATAAACCCCGAAACCCCATTTCCTGGAGGCCAGCCGTCCCAAAGCGCAGCTCAGCGAGAGCGATCGGGCGGTCCTGGCAGCGCCGGCATCTCAGAAAGCGCATCCGTCCCCAAGTAACCCCAACACCCTCTCAATTCAAGGAGCAGACCTTGCCCCAAACCTAAGCCGAATTAGAGCCTGAAGTCAAATTCAGGCTCCCTTTATAGTTTCAGGTATGCGCAACCTCAAATCATATTCCCATCCCTTTTTTGGTGATGACCTTGCTTGGCCTTGAATCGAATCCCTGAACCATTTTTAGGATTCCTGTATGGCTTAAGGATTTGTTTAAGGTCTAGTGAGCCACGGTTTAGGGTTTAGGGTTAAGGGTCTAGTGTTTAATCAAAGGGTTTTGGAATGCTGGATGCGTAGATGATGTAGCAACCTTGGATACTGCCCCCCTCAGTAACAGTTCAACATATTAGGCCCTTGATGTACCCTTATTATAGGCCCCCTAAACCCTAAACCCTGAACCCTAAACTCACTGTTACTGTATGGTGGCAGTGCCCAACAGCAACCCCACATAGCAGCCGATGGTTTTGGGGATTCGAGATGTGGGTTGGTTCGGGGTTCCAAAATTTCGGGTTTCTGGGTTTATAGAGTTTTAAGGTTTGGGGTTCAGGGTTTCACAGGGTACTGCAGGAATTTTAGGTTTGAGCGTGGGCCCTATTATTTTGGGAGTTCGGTCTGCGCTTGCAGTCTGTGCAGCTGCCCGGTGCACGGCTTTCTGCGATCGAGCCGACATGACGGTCGAAGGCTTTAAGTTCCTCTTCAAAGCTCAGGGCTTGAGGGATTCTGATTATGGCTTAGGGTTTAGAGTTTAGGGTTTACGGTTTAGGGTCTGGGGCCCAGGAAGTAAAGCGAGCATCGTGGGCGAATCGCGGGTCCTTCTGGTTCTCTATGCCAGCATATCCCCATACGCCGTACACCATGAAATGAGCTCAGTCTCCGTAAACCGCACTGCTCAGCGAAACCGCTTGACAAATGAGACTCGCTGTCGGTTCGGGCTTCATGATTTTGGGTTGGGTACTGCCCCCACTCAGTAACAGTTGGATAATATTTGTATTATGGATGTATTAGGCCCTTAATAATAGCCCTATTATAGACTGTTACTGTATGGGGGCAGTACCCAAACTTTAGGGTTACAGGTTTTCGTGCTCAGGGTTTTCGGTTCATTTGTCTCGAAAACAGCTTATATGGAGTTGGGTAGAACAGCACCCTTGGCCCTAAACCGTAGCCTCCTAAACCCTAAACCTAAACCCGAAACCCTAAACCCTTGACCCTAAACCGCAGCCCTAAAGCCTAGACCTTTCGGGTTTCGGGTGTCCTACCATAGACCTCGTCAAGACCCTAAGTCCAAACACCAGCGGAGCGAGACTTGCTTCGACGTTTGAATGTTGGAGTCCCGGAACAAAGGCATCTCCCGCAGACTCAAACTTGTAGGGAAATGCAGCTTTGGTGCCTTTGCCTTTGACTCGAAATAAACATCGCCGCAATTCTTTGCGTGCTTATGAGCTAGCAAATTAAGAAACCAACACTGCGCTATTAGGACCTGTTTTGCTCTTATTATAAGGTTTCCTAGAGAATAAGGCACAACTGATCTTCAGAAACCCGCATGCCTTGCCTCCGCCGCGGTCCGAGGTACGTCGCTGTCATCAACTCTGTAGATACGGATAGCTGAGGCGTGAGGCAGAGGTGCTCCCCCAAAAGTAATGAGGGAATAACTACACAAAGTAACTATATGTATATCGCATCCCAAAGCCCTATTTTAGTCATTAAAGCCCCTACAGTACTTGGACGACCGTGTGGGTAGCATTATGGGCTTGTAAGGGATACTGCGTCAAAAGAAGCCTGAGAATCGGCAAGGAGAACCCCTTATGGGGCCAGTTCTGAAACAGGGGATGGTTTCTTATCCTAAACCCAAAACCCACATGGTCATATGGGGTCAGTTCTTAAATAGGGTGTGGTTTTGTGGGAAAGAGCCTGTGGAACCGACGAACCCACTGCTTTTCACAGGCCTGGCGGATTTGACTTTTTTCAGGGTTTAGGGTTTAGGGTGAGAGCACCCTCAAAATGTAGATAATTCCTTGAATTTATGCACATTGCTCCTTTTTAAGAGCCCTTATGAAAGCCTGTGTGAACCTTCGACACCAGTTGGAGGGTTTAAGATGCTTGTGAATATGTCTTGTCAAAATCAGTGAATTCTAACTGCGGCTAAGTTGTCGAATCCGAAACACAAGATCCTTCCATCGCTGGTTAGATGGGGGCTCTGAAGAAATGGCAGCAGTCATATTATTCCCTTATAGGCTTTCTAAAGTTGAATTATAAACTAGACATAGCCGAATATATCCTATTCTATTTAACCCTAAGCCCTAAACCCCTAAAGCCCTAAACCCTAAACCCCAAACCCGAAACTAAAGCCCTAAACCCTAAACCGTAAACTAAAGCCCTAAACCCTAAACCCTAAATTCTATTTTTAGAGCCCAGTTATGGTGCATCGGGGGAGCCCATCGTTTTCCGGCTGTACCAAACGGGCTTCGGGACAGGCTTGCTTGCCAAGATCTTTCCTCCGCCTCCATGGACGTGAACTCATCCTGACTTTAGAAAGTAGTATACGCCACCTTGCGGAGCCTAGTCTATGGCTAGGATCCCGAAATACGAAAGTGAGGCAACCAGGTTTGAGGCACAGATGTAGATTCAATATCGATCGTGAGCAAGCTTTCGCGGCCGGTTTGCACAGTGCTGCCTAGCCCCGAGGAAAAGGAGCCGGAGCTTCGATCGTATTGTGACAGTATCAGATGATGCTGGTTTGCATCGTGATGTTGTTGTTGGTGGCAGTTCTGTTTTTCTTGCTTGCTGCTGAAGTAGAAGAGGATGATGATGACAGAGGACGCTGCTGATGATTGCTCTCGATGTTGCGGCTGGTGTATTGGCTCTTGCTTTTGCTGTCGCCCCTAAACCCTAAACCCTAAACCCTAAACCCTAAACCCTAAACCCTAAACCCTAAACCCTAAACCTTGCCATAGCACTGCTTCTGGTGTGCCGCCACACCGCCGCTGCTGCTGCGCTGCTGGGGACTGGCGCTTGGGCTGCCGCTGATTTTGCTGCTGGTGCTGCTTCTGCTGTTGGCAATGCTTGCTTTGTGCTTTTTGGGTGTTCTGTTACTCTTGTTATGGTTGCGCTTAGGGTTGCTGTTGTCGTGGTAGTGTGCTTCTTGTTCAGGTGGCAGCAGTTGCAGTTGTACTCGCTGCCATAGTCGTCGTCGTTGTCGCTTGTTGTGCCTGTGGTCGTCGTTGGTGGTGGCGGGGGTTGTCGTTGTTGCTGCATCGTCGGACATGATGTTTGATTGCTGCCCTTTGCATTGGCCCAAGTACTGACACGGAGGTCGCAAGATTAGCGACCCAAATCCAGCCACCTAATCCGGTGTAAGTAGCCCAAGCAAAGCTGAGTCTCTGCAGCCTCACCAGACGCCAACAGCCTTAGAGGCCCCGAGGAAGGCAAACCCAACCCAGAGCACGGTCCTGAACCTCAAAGCCCTACCGAACCCCTCAGCCCCAGCCCGCCAGCCCTGACCTATCCAACGCCCCTTTGCACGCGGCTTGCCCCGCGGTGATGCATGGGGGCCGTGTCCACAGAGGAAATGCATCCAGACGAAGGTGCGTGCCCCGAGACCATCTCAATTTGGGCATTTTTAGCAATGGTATTGCTGGTAAATCCGAAACCCCCGACCCCTCAACCCTAAACCCTTATGACCCCTAAACCCTCGTATCTCCTGGTTTTACATAGTCCATAGGCATTATGTCGACCAGGTCCTTAGGTGCAGTCCTTGGGATTTTCTGGGACTGGTGCGGGATGCATACAGGCCAGCAAGCTGCTTGGGTTTTGGATTTTTTCGGGCGGGATCGAGGTTCCCAGTATATTCAGGGTCAAAATTAGGGTACCCTGTTATCCTGCATACTCAGCATCATCATCATCTTCATCATCATCATCAGAAGCATATTAATCCTCAGGCCAACAGAAAACATCATCATATTTATGTGCATCAACCCTGGTGTCATTCTAGCTGCGATAGTGTGCTTTGAAATGTCTGCTTTGTTCCGCCACTCTCACACAAACCGTCTCCACCACACTAGATACTCATACACCATGGCTTAAGACGCAAGAATCGCCACATGTTCACCAGATCATCCCTAGCTCCTCAGCCCGAAACCAGGCTGAAATCCTTAAGCCTGAATCCTACATTTCCTGACTTCTAATTCCCAGGTGCTGATTCCAGCACGGCAAACGCCCCAATAAAAGCCCATAAACCCCGTATAAGCCCCCAAAGAGTTTCCTTGACATCGAGCAAGCCCCATCGAACGCTTGAAAAGGGAACACGATCGAAACCGAAATCCAAAAAACACAGCCTAAAGCCTTGATGCAGTGCTATAGAACCCTAAATGCACCTCTCCCCCCAAGAATCCCTGAACCCGAAATCGGCACTCCTTCCCCCAATAATCCCTAACCCCAAACCCTAAACCCTAATCCCTACACCCTAAATCCTACACCCTAAATCCTACACCCTAAACCCTAGACCCTGATCCCCAAGCCCTAAACCCTAATCCCTAAACCCGAAACCCTAAACCCTAAACTCTTAAGCTTAAGCCTGAATGCTCAGCTTCAGCCTTCTCCAAGTGCCAAAAAAACAAGCACCAGCTTTCAGAGCCAGAGGCCTTGGGCCATGGCCTCGGCCAGCGCCATAGCCAGGAGAAGGCACCGGAAACTTCAGGTTGGACCCATGGGCCCCGAGTCTGGGCCCTAAACCCGGGGAATATGTACCCTTAAGGGTCCCTAGAAAGGCCTCAGGGTCCATGTGAGGGGCCCATACTTCTAACCTTGGAGGCAACCATCGACACAACTACAAAGACAGCATAAACATGATCATAGAGATAGTAACAAGAGCAGCAAGGATGATGATGCATGCATAATATGTTTTTGTATATAATATAAAGATATCTTATGCGTACACACTCATATATATGTGTGTATATATATATATATGTGTGTGTGTGTGTATGGAGAGAGTACGGTTTAGAGATTTAGGGCTTGGTTTTGGGGCTTGGGGTTTGGGGCTGCGGGCTGAGTCTAGGGTGTAGGGTTTTTCCTAGACCCCCAAACGTCCATCTATCTTCCATTGTGAGACCTTCGTCATAAAAGTTGTTCTCCGCATGCCAGAGCCTCACCAGACAAGGTATAGCTTGTAGCGGGGCTTCGGTTGGCAAGTGCAGGGTTGCTGCGAGTTAGGGTTTAGGGTTTAGGGGTTAAGGGGTTTAGGATTTAGGGTTTAGGGATTGAAGGGGTTAAGGGGTTTAGGGTTTAGGGTTTAGGGGTCTAGGGTTTAGGGTTTAGGGGTTTAGGGGTTTAGGGGTTTAGGGGTTTAGGGTTTAGGGGAGTCATA